>JARFJB010000447.1:1850000-1887500 GCA_036346205.1 Vesta saturnalis | reverse complement strand
CCGGTTGAGCTGGTGCAATTTATAACGCACTATGTGTCTACCTCCATCGTTCGTACTTTCAATAACTAACTTTGCAAAAGAGTGTCGTTTTTTCGTAAACGACCGGTTGATAAATCACATAAAGCACTAAAAACTGCTAAATCAGCCCTAGTAATGCGCACGCGTTCTATCTTTAGTGGTTTCAATAATACTACTAGGCCCCGTTTACTTAAAAACGACTGCTCGTTCAAGCTACAAAGCACTAACGTTGCACTAACAATCTGCGCAGTTTAGGTTGTTAGTGCTTTCATTAACAGTGCTTGCTGCACGCACATTCAAAATTTATAATTATATCACCAATACACAAGTCAATCTTCCAATTTCTTACAATATAAATATAAATGATCGCTATGCAATTTTTCAAAAAGACTGTTTCTGTATTATGTAATTGCATTTTTATGTAATGTTCTTTAATCTTCTTACGCCCAAAGAAGCGTTACAAACTATATATTACATGATAATACAAAAGTTCGTATTTGCATTGGAATTTCTCATTAAGCTAATGTAATCTCCTCATAAATTAATAAAACTAACATCTAAGTGATGCTTTTAATGAAATTAGGTAACAAATTGGGAAAATTAGATTAAGTTAGAAGGTTTATCGTAGCGTCTCGTGTGTAATGGAGCTATTTCTTTCTAAGAGAGAAAACTGTTTTCGGAGCTAAACCATTTAATGGTTACGTATATAAAGAAAATTATTTACATTTATAATGGCTAGTGTGTTCGTCTGTGTAGGTAAACTACATCAAAAAGGTTTACATATCAGGATGAATAAAAAATGTTTGTATGTATAAGTAGTAGTGTCTGTAATCGAACACAAACCAAACTAGGTATTAAGCGTGTATGAATATGCACAGTCCATTATTGTTTTTGGACAGTGATTGTTGTTTATTAACCTCGTCCATTTTAATTATCTATTTAAAACATTTTGGAGACTATGACTATTTAAATTATATTGTTTTGTAGGTTGTTCTAAATATTCAAATATTCTTCAACTATGTGTGTTAAACAAACACAATCGGTCGTTGACTGTAATTCCGGAAACTATAAGATTCTGTTCTTGGCCATCGAGCAAATATTTTGGTCGTTTTCCATAAAATCATCACCCCCTGTATTATTTTGGACGTCATTAAAATTTAACTTTGCTTAAGACAAATTTCATCTTTTCCCAAAAAATGTCCCATAAATAAAAATTTTGGACACGACAAGTGTCATAGTGAATTAGTAGCATTTCTAGCTAAAAGCGTGCACAGAGTTTGACCTTTTACTTGTCAAACAGTGTAAACCCCTAATGGGCTACATTTACCTTTAGTATGATTTACCGCGGCTCTAGCTCGAAATCGAAGGTTGGGCGTAAGTGCTTTAAATATGACTGATTGATTGCTATCTGGAGTTTCACCCTGACGGATAAATAAAAAAGGGTTTTATACATATTCTAAATATTCATACTTTAAACTAAGATAATAAAACAAAAAAATTAATATAAATTTCACACGCTCCTTGGCACGGGCACTCCGGGTGACTTCCAACCCACTCGGGCACTCGTCTCGGCTCTCCTTACGGTCGTTGAGGAATATGGTGTGTAAAATTAATTTTAATTCATACAAGGATAAACTAAATCAAAATAAGTTAAAGTAAACAAAGGATAATCAGAAAATATTCCTAAATACGTCACTGATCAGTAGTAGCCCGAATACCAGATTAAATTTTTGCTATAAAGAATGCACGATAACGTTCTATTGCTCGTTGAAATATTTTAAAAGAGAAAAAAAGGATATATCGGTCGACGGCCTCTACGTGGAAATAAAAGCAGATCGGTCTGAATGACCGCTTGCGTTTTATTAGTTTTATATCTAATGAAATTTAACGTATTTTGATAATGTTTTTAAGGTGACTGATTTAATTAACAGGATGATGTTCTGATTAGTCTTTAATAATCAAATGAAATTAGAATGAGATGGTTCTCTATTTTCGTTTTACTTTCTATCCGTGAGTAGGGTAAGTGGGCGGCCTTGTCAAGGATATGATGGTGGATAGTGATGGCTACTGAATTTACTGGTTTTTCAAAGGGACTAGATAAAGCTAAGCGTTTTATGTACTCTGGCGTTACGTTTGACACAGAAATATTTTTTTAATTTAGTCTTTAACGTTACGCGTAGTGCGATAAAGGAAGGGTCGAATTCAGGACTTCGGAAAAGAAGTAGATTACAAAACGAGAAATTACGCTAAGTGATTTTTTTTGCGTAATTTATACGGGTTGCAGCTTTAGGACAAGATATGATTATCAGATCCTTGTCTGGTTGATCGCTTTTCTTCCAACTACACTATTCACTTAGTAAGGTACCTGGGGCGGCGTGTGTGGTTTTTTGTACCTATGTAGGTAGCATCCGGCAGTAAACCTGGGCAATCAGCTACCTTGCGCTGCCTGATGGACGCTATGGGGCCGGCAGAATTTACGCAAACAACATTTTTGTCTTACGGTTTGTCCGAATATTAAGCCCCCGCCGTTACGTTCTCTATAAGTTCTCTACGTTCTACGGGTGTTGTGATAAACTTAGGTTCAGGTGAACGCGAATTGGGAGACAGTCGTTCAGAGTATACAGGAGAATTTGAGATAGGATTCGAATTAAGATACCGTACTCGATAGCAGGTCTTGTGGTTAAATATAAATCCGATGAAGGCGGGAACGGCTTCTGTTAATAGCGTTAGGTCAGGGATTGGCTGTTGTTTAAGCTGTGGGACTGGGGGGGCTCTGACGCAGAAAATTCTCAACGTTTTCGTATTAACGGCAAAGAAAATAAAATTATATATTTGAAAATCTGTCATTTTGGGGAAATTGGTTAATTGGCGGATAATTCATTTTAAAAATTGGAAAATTTCGGTTCATTACAATAGTACTTTACCGTTTGCTTGT
This sequence comes from Vesta saturnalis, assembly GCA_036346205.1. Taxonomy (NCBI): domain Eukaryota; kingdom Metazoa; phylum Arthropoda; class Insecta; order Coleoptera; family Lampyridae; genus Vesta; species Vesta saturnalis. The sequence goes on along the minus strand of JARFJB010000447.1, from coordinate 1,884,547 downwards.
ACATTTATCTGTGCTATTGAGCTACACACTTCAGAACATACCAGCTCTACAAGACAATTCCCTGAGGAATTATTAAAAACCATAGAATGGGTCCAAATCGACTACACTCTCATTTTTAATATGACAAGCATAAGTACCTTTTAGTGGAGCTGCAAGATAAGATAAGATTGGAGCTGCCTTGAAATTGAAACTACCTTGAAGTGGAAACGCACTTAGCTGAGGAATATAATGTTATCGGTACAAGTAAAATTAGTTCATTAATACAACCACACAAAGTACGTTAAAGTAAATACAGGAAAATCAGAAAATATTCCTGAATACGTCGCTGATCAGTAGTACCCCGAATAACAGGATTAAATTTTTACTGTTAAGAATGCAGGACGACGTTTTATTGCTCGTTGAAATATTTTCAAGGAGAAAAGAGTATATAGGTCGATTGTCTTTACCTGGAAATAAAAGTAGGTCAGTTCGAGAAAGCAAATCGGTTGAATTCAGCAATTTTATATCTAAATTATTTAATCGAATTAAACGTTAATTTTTAGTAATCAACTCAAATTAGAATGAGATGAATCTCTATATTTCATTTTACTTTCTATTCGTGAGTAGGGTAAGCGGGCGGTATTGTCAAGGATGTGATGGTGAATAGAGATGGTTACTGAATTTACTGGTTGTTGGAAATCGAGGTGTTCTGTAATTGAATGCTTTATACGGGAACGATTTATTTTGACAGGGAATGGGCGTTGTTCGGGATTGCCTTGGTTGTATCTACAAAATTGTGTTGGTAGTGGTGGAAGAAGGAATTGTTACCGAGTGAATTTCTTATCTCATGACAGGTTTACAAGGTGTTTAAACCTTCGCGAACGATTTATTTTTACAATAATAAATTATATTTCTATACAGGCGGGCTGGATAAAACTAAACGTTTTATGTATTCGCTTCGCATAGTGCGGTATAGGAAGGTATCAGATTCAGGACTTAAAAGAAAAGAAATAGATTTAAGAAACGGGCAATTACGCTGAGTGGTTTTTTACGTAATTTCTACGCGTTAGAACTTTAGGACAAGAAATAATTATCAAATCCTTGTCTGGTTCATCAACTTTCTTCCGGTATCACTACACTTAGTAATGTGTGTGGAGTGGCGTGTAAGTAAGTGTCTTATTGTGTAAATGTGTAGGTAGCATCCGCCAGTAAACTTGAGCAATCAGCTCCGTTGCGCTGCCTGATGGACACTGAGGGGCCGGCAGAATTTAGGCAAACAACTTTTCTGTCCGACGGTTTAAGTATTAAGCTCCCACCGTTATGTTCACAAACATTTATCTATGGTATTAAGCTACATATTGCAATTTCCTGGGAATGATTCAAAACTATAGAATGGATCCAGATCGACTACACTCTCATTTTTAATATGATAAGAATAAGGACCGTTTAATTGAGTATCAGTGGGACCTCTACTATACACTTATTTAACTGGGGTGTGAACCTCTTAGTGGAATTAAGAGATTTTTCCATGCCCTAATTCACGTAAGATCGAAACTTCCTTGAAATTAGTGGCAACGCACTTGGTTGAAATATAAACTACTTAACTGATAATACAAACTATCTGCTCAGCCAGTTTAGGCCTAAAGCAATACCATTTACCTCAGTCGAGGCACAAACCAATACCTAAATCGGGAAACAACACCTCGCCTTCGTCTTAGCTCTGTACTAACTAAACGCCCACCTCATCTTAATCCAGATTTGAAATTTTTTATAAAAAAGTATATCTGTTAGGGCTTTGAAAAATTTTAAATATTTATAGTTAATTATGCAACTTTTAGTACTAGAAAAGTACTCTACAGAATTGATAGCACGTTACTTGGTTACTACTTGCCACGTACTACTTTGGATGATGCTCGAGTCTTCATGAATATTTCAGTCTAGTTTTACTAATCCTAAACACTTCAAATACGTAATGATTAAAATTCTTCAATTATCCGAGCTTGAAGTACACTGGTTCAACAGTCTCCTAGTGTTCCTAGCATAATAGTACAAAGCAAGATCAGGTCAAAATATTATAGTGTCAATATCGGTAAAAATCTGTAAACATAAAGCTCATTTTCGGATTTTTGGTAACATGGTTTCAGAAGATGCAAACTAAAACTTCGTTAGCAAATTTTGCGTTTTTTGTTTAAATTTACGTCGAATGGCCATACAGTTTAGGTTTGTATTTAGCGTTTTGTACCAAACTATTAATCGCGTTTTGTTAATGCATGTTGCAATTCTTACACGGACCGTTTTTGCTGTATAAACGATTACCTGATTAATTGAAAAATAGTATTGTAGTAATTTAAATAATGCAGTGACCAATACAAGTATTCGATTTTGTTGACTTCCTGGTTTCCTTTTGGAGAGATACCCTTGGGAGTAGAGAGTCTAGACTTCTCTTGATGTTGAAAACGGTGGTTCTGTAGACATAGGAACGTATAGGACTAAACTCAAATAAATTGAAAAAAATAATAATCAGTCTGTACGGTAATGAAACAGACACATCAAAAATAGATATAAAAAAGTCGTATCCTAATTTTTAAATTCGCAGTAAAAATTAAACTGTTAATTGAACCAATCCAAAACAAAAGGAGATTCTAAAAAATTTCGAAAAAAGTTTTACGTTAATTGAAACCACAAAGGAAACGTGACTAAATTTTATACTCATACGCCGGAAACTCTAATTGACCCTAAATTAAATAAAAACGATCAAACGAAACAAGCAAAATTTATACGACGAAACCGGTAATAAAAGGACAACAAATCTGCAATTAAATAAACAAACTGTACCGAAATGATATTTACCGCTTCGCGGCAACATAAAATAGTTATCATGCTAATAATACAATATTGGTATGAAAATATTAACTAAATTTATTTACAAATTCAGATCAATCTGCAAGTAGCACGACAATTAAGGAAAATTTTAATTCTAATATCAACAGGAATATGTACGGTGGTGGCAAAACTGGATCTATAATTAGCTTCACTGGTATAATTATTTGGTTTATGGATTAGTATAATTTAAAACAAAATTAAATGATTGCTAAAAACTATCGGGTGTTTAATTTTAACAGAAAATTTGGTTTCGTTATACACCTCACCACATACAGCACACACAAAAACAGAAACAAAGTCAAAGACGAAGACAACGACGAAGACGGAGACGGGGACTGAGACAGATACAGAAGCAAATATAAAGACAAAGACGAAGACAAAGGCAAAGTCACCTGGATGATAAATTTCCTAGTACTGGTTTATAAAATGTTACTGAGTAATGTCCGTATGTTCAAACCGTCGTCGAATGAAATTAAGGGGAGAGCTAATAGTGATGCGCGTAGGAGTATTGCTAAATTATTTTATTGTATACGTATCTGGTAAGTGCTTTAATTCGATGTGTACCTACGTGACGTCACTGGAGAAGTAATCTCATGAGCGTATACCTCCATATTGTGAGTAACGTCAGCGATTCAATATTTTTTGTGATGTAAGTTTATTCGTTAAGTACAAATGATATATCTACAAATTCATTCTTTAAAACTTTGTGTTAGCTACATTGTAAACCCCTCCTTTGGGTGTCATATATATTATACCCCTTCTTGTTTGCTGTAACCCAGCGCGGTTTTAGTTTGCCTCGGCTTTGCTCAGTTACTATTTGGTAGGCTTAACACTGTCACCTTAAATAATTATGCTTAAGCGGTTTAAAATGTATATTTTTTCATAATTTAACAGAAAAGAAAGGATATTAATAACAACTAAAAATGTATTCTCTTTTTGGTCCTGACGGCTCCTCACACTCGTTCTCCTGGGGGGCTGTTTACTGGGTGCGTAGTCGTTTCTGTGAACAGAGATATTATCTTAATCTACTCCTTACCTAATATGTAATATTTATATTACGGTCCTGTATTTACAAAAGCTGGTGTGGTAGCCCCAATACAGTTTTGGTCGAAGGCGCCAGCGCAACGAACTCGAATCGTTTCGGGGACGGAGAGAATCAATACCGTTCTCTACTTATGCGCATGGCATATTTATTATCCTTCAGTAACTCTGGAGCGCTGAAGCTGGGATGTTCTCCAATTAAGCAATACACGCGCGAGATTCGCGTATGCAAATGCGAGATCTCTGGACTATTTTTATTTGATAAGAACCGGTTTGAGAACGCGTTTAGATTATTTCAGCAACTGAATTACGTCCTAACGGCGTAACTAAATTTAATTATATACAAATTATAAAGGAAACGAAATACTTGCTATACTCAAATGAATTTACTTTTAAATGTACCCTTTTACTAAAGTAACTAGTAAGATACACCAGGTCGTAATTATAGTATTTACTGCAAGTGAACATTAGATAATTTCCGGCGGTATTCTTAATTTATTTAAGAACGGTCTTGCACTAGGTATCTCGCGATGGTTATTCGGAATACAATTTTATGCAACAGGTTTCTTTATATATTCTCCTGCGATTAAAGACACCGTGTGTGGTTAGTGTGTTTGTCTGTATGTATTGTATGTAGGTGTATTAAGCGGGGTCTTAGTGATAATCAGGAGACGGAAGGCAATAGCCTGTCTAACCTGGTGAACTAAGAAAAAAAGGTCGTAGGTCTTTACAGCCCTGTATCAAACCTTCACCCTCAAGTGTTTGCGAGCGACGTCGGGATCTACCCTGCGTGGCACTCTTTCTGTATGTGTACTGTGTCAGGCGACGTGGGGGTTACCCCTTCGTTACGCTGTGTGTTATATGTTTGTGTAATGATAACGTTATAACTCCTGGAGACTAAGCCCGTCGTTATTTACGTTCTGTAGTGTTTGATTGTAAATTGTTAAATATTATAACTCTACAACTTACGTGTCTATTAATTCAGTTCGGGTTAAACTTTAGGTCGCCCGGCGCGAGTGGTGCGCGTTATCACACGGTCGCGATGGACTCCTCTGCAGCGATTAGCAGGTCGGTGCTTACACGAAGCAATCGGTGCGACTACTGGATATCTGGAACGGCGTGGCGGTCTCGGTCACGATCGGGCAGGTCGTGATAGATGATGAACGGAGAGCGAACTTCTTCGAGATGATCCCGAGATCTCTGGAGCAGCGCGTCGCGGGTTTATAAAGGTGCATCGGTGGGCGGCTACCGTGCGGGGATGCGTTATGGGATTGGTTGAAATTGTTCTGACGTGCAAAAACTTACTGGTTTTTAGAAATACACGTCAGCGGTGATTAATGAATTATTTGTGGTGTAATATCGCGTAAACTTTTAAAATTTGAGATATAGGGTGGTCCGCGAATAATTTATTCTAAAAAACATACGTAAAGGATGCTGGATCTTTACAACATGTCTTTAGGTTAATGTACATATTTTGGTCTTTTGGAATGTTCTCGCACTTGTTAAGGTATTTCTATCGATTTGATAAATCACAAATTGCGTACTAATTTAGGTCACTTAAACTTCATTTGTTCATGAGCACTTAATTTTCGTATGGATTAACCTCGTCACTAACTTCTAGGCTTCTTTTAACAATTCGTTATTAATCATACCTATTGTCTGACTATATGAATTTCTTTTCTGACCTTTTCCTACTGAAAGACTTTCCTGTCAACTTCATTGACAGATCTTTTTTGAATAATTGTTGGGTTTACTCATTACGTATATTACTTCTATTTTAGACTTGTCACTTTCACTGTTCTGGATCGTGGATTATACATACAGGGTTTTACGTAAACAATGGGCCATAGTTCAGAGATAGTTTCCTTGGGCTAAAATAACCCCATTTAGGCCAAACTTACCTTAGTCCAATTCTGCTTCCTTAAAAAGTTATAACCTTTCGAAGATGCATTTTTTATTCCACTTTTTTTCGATAGCTGTCTCGGTTTTGGAGATATCTTGTATAAACTTGGTACAGAGGAGTTTTTCGGGTAGACAAACATGAATATCTATTTACGTTTAACGTAAAAGATAGAGGGAGCTACCCACACCTTACTCACGTTTCTGGTTTCCGCTGTATTTTTTTTTTGTGGAAAAAGATTTTGAAAGACTTGTTAACATTTCTGAAGGATCATTTTATTTTCTTTAAAAAAAGTACTCTTATTGTACATCATTAAATGATTCCGCTTTAGAGGAAAATGCACTCTGCAGAATATACATATTTCACTTTCATATTTACAAACAACTAAAAAACTGTGAAACATTGAACAGGTATTTAATTATGTTGAATGATATTCTCAAAATGTCCGCCATTCGCCCCAGTACATCGTTGACATGTTTTCAAACAAGTTCTTATTACTGCAAAAAGGATGGGAGCAGATTTCTAATTACATTTGCAGCCGCAACAATTTTTTGATATAGTTCAGCTTTTGTGTTAATCACAGCAACAGAATATACTAAAGTTTACTTCCTCTTCCAATCCAACGATGAGGGAATACATTATTTAAGTAATTTTGTACCGTATCTCACGACGAAGGAAGTTTAGGTACTCGCGGCCATTCAGTTTAGCTGGAATTTTAACAGGACCCGCAAGAGAATCGTTTACTATCCCAAACCCAATATTAAATTTAAATTCGTGTTGAAAATGGCGCTCCCTCTTCTGGTAAAGGTTGCCGCATCCGTGAACAAAATATTGTTTATAAAAGATTGATTTTGTCTCGCCAAAAAATCCTCTGGCAATAAATTTTGGGCTAGTTTGTAATGGAACGGGTGTACTTGCTGTTCAAAACAGTTGATATTCCCTGGCGAGATATCCTAGTATTTTCAGATATTCGCCGAATGCTAATGGACACTTCAATTTCAACTAGATCTAAGACTTCTTCTTGTTCGACGGTACGCACTATAGGTCGTCCATAATGTTGGCGAGGACTAAAGCTACCTGTTTCTCGCAACCTTGAAAATAATTTTCTGTCTGATTACCTACGATTTGGAAAAAAATTTTCGAAACTTCTGGACGCAGCACGTCCATTGAATTTTGTTGAGCATAAATTGCCACCATATCACTGATTTCACTATTTGAGAACAGATTATGATTAAATCAGAATTACGATTTTGTGATGGATACTTACTAGATTAAATTGGCATTAAATTTTATGCAAATGAAATATGTACATTCTGCAGAGTTCACTTTAAGTGCATTTTCCTCTAAAGAGGAACCATTTAGCTATATACAATAAGAGTATCTTTTGTAAAGAAAAGAAAATGACCTTTCAGAAATGTTAAGTCTTTCAAAATCTTTACCCACAAAAAAAATACAGCGGAAACCAGAAACATTAGTAAGGTGTTGGTGGCGCCCTCTATCTTTTACGTTGAAAGTAAATAGATATTCATGTTTGTCTATCCGAAAAACTCCCCTGTACCAAGTTTATACAAGATATCTCGAAAAATGAGACAGCTATCGAAAAAAAGTGAAATAAAAAATGCATCTTAGGAAGGTCATAACTTTTAAGGAAGCAGAATTGTACTAAGGTAAGTTGGCCTAAATGGGGTTATTTTAACCCAAGGAAAGTACCTCTGGACTATGGTCCATTATTTATGGGACACCCTGTATATACATCAAATCCTTTTAGTTTGCACAGTCATTTTTCTGCGATTGATTTCTAGTCACTGAGTTAACGTTTAGCGATTCTCGCAATGTTTAGTTCTTCTAACATAACTAATGCGTTTGGCGTATTACTGGCATTGTTTCTTATAGTGTCATTGTATCCTTGTAATAATTCGGAAATCATTTCTGGTTAATTATCTTATCGTATAAAATGATTCCTATCAAAAATTATTTCCTATTTACTTAGGCAACTGTATTTCCGTCTTGTTTATCAATTATTGACTCTTATTAATTGCGCACGTCTTTTTCTACTTCTAATCAACCCATTTATATATATATATATATATATATATATATATATATATATATATAGGGTGTCCACAAGCTCTTTTCACAAAAGTAAACTGCATATTCTAGAGGTGATTTTGTGTCGATTTAACGTAAATTACCTTAATACAAAAATACTTACTAAGAGAGCTGGAGCTCTTGGAAGATGGCGCCCTAACATCGGTTTAATTCAAATATCTTCAAAATGGTTTCCCTTTAAACGATAGCGTTCTGTACATTTATTTAATGGAATATGCCTAATCGTATGGCGTGAATATGATTTTTTAGTTGAACTCATAAGCGGCTCGTTTGGGCGGGGCATTGGACATTGTTATTCATAAGTTTTTTGTTTTTCAAATTTTCGCAATTTTAACATAAAAGTATGATACTCTTGTCGGAAGTGGCTACAACGCATCGTTTTCGAAATAAATCGATTTGAAATTTTCATGTGTTAATCATACTTTTATAAAATTAACTTATTAACTTATGAATAACAATGTCCAATGCCCCGCCCAAACGAGCCGCTTATCAGTACAACTAAAAAATAATATTCGCGCCATACGATTGAACATATTCCACTAAATAAATGTACAGGACGCTATCATTTAAAGGGAAAACATTTTGAATATATTTGAATTAAACCGATGTTAGGGCGCCATATTCCAAGAGCTCCAGCTCTCTTAGGAAGAATTCTAAGTTCAAAATTTATCATCACTCGGCGAAGCAAATCTCCATTTATTCCTGCAATTTCATTTCGAATCTGCTCCTTCAGCTCCGGAATTGTTGCGGGACGACTTGCAAAAACTTTTTGCTTTAGGTATCCCCAGAGAAAAAAATCGGGGGCGTTAAATCGGGAGATCTCGGGGGCCAATTCAAATTTCCAAATCGGGAAATTATACGGCCGTCAAAAAAATCTCGCAAAATTCTCATAGTGTTTCTGGCTGTGTGAGCCGTTGCTCCATCTTGCTGGAATAATATGGCGCCATTTAGTCCTCGTCTAATTAGTTCTGGGATAAGAAACGTTTGCAACATGTTTATGTAGCGTTCCTCAAAAAAATAAGGACCGATAATTCCAAATGATGCTACACCGCACCAAACAACGACTTTTGGACTGTGGAGGTTTTTGGTAAACAGTTCGTGAGGATTTTCTACTCCCCAGTATCTAAAGTTTTGCTTGTTAACAACACCGTCCAAATGAAAATTTGCTTCGTCGCTCATTAGCAAATTATGAATTTCTCCACGATGCTGATGTAAAAATTCTTCACAAAATGTCACCCTCGCTCCTTTGTCTAGATCACTGAGGTTATGCGCCATTTGATATTTATAGGGGTGAAATTTTATATCTTTATGCAGAATTCTGTGGAGACTTCCCTTAGATATTCCTAGGGCAAGTGATTGCCGATTAGCCGATCTCTTAGGACTTCTTGTAGAGGCAGCTCTCACTCGTTCAATATTTTCAGGTGTACGCACCGTTCTTCGACGTCCTGGTTTTTTAATGTTTTGCACAGAGCCATTTTCACGCCAATGACGAACCCACGCCGCAATTGTAAAGCGTGTTGGTGCATCGCCCCTATTATTGTTTCCAAACTGCCGTCGAAATGCACGCCGAACTTCTTCAAATGAACCAGTTCTAATGTAGACTTCCACAGAAAACACACGCTCTTGAATCGAATAATTTATAATGCAATGAAAATTGTTAAACTGGAGCAATTCTATCGTTTGCGTATAACGCATATTTGACAGAAACACTTAAGTCGTTTTTTATAGACAGGCGCCTCCTTGATCTTTAAAACTTGAATTGTTATTTACTTTAGTCATAAATCCCACAGAATAAGCTACATATTAGTCCATTAAAAAGTTAATTTACTTTGTTAAAAAGTTTTTTTTTGACTTTTAAATTGTATAGTCTAATATGGGGAACCCTGGTATATATATATATATATATATATATATATATATATATATATATATATATATATATCCAATATCTTGAAAACTGTTCAAATGACAAGTATGAAATTTATCTACCATAAAAAGACTTCCGGTTTTCCTCTCATTTGCGGTCACGTGGCTCCAACATGATTTTTTTAATGGTACAACCGGTAAAACATTACATTTTTTGGTAGACCTTTCAAAAATAAATTCAACCATAGCTTGTTACGGTACTTTTGTGCAAGAACCATAACATGGGCAATTAAATGGACAGGTGTTATAACAACAAATTGATCGGCGCCAACTTATAACATTAAAATTAAAAGGCGTCAATATGTAACAACAATTAAAATAAAGCCAACTTGTTATAACAATAAATAATGTGGTGATAGGTTTTAGAAAATTTCAATGTTATACTAAAGTTCAAGTTTAATAAAAACTCCAACGGTGATGTAATCTGAACGATATAAATAATAAATAATGAAATTAGGTAAAGTTCTCCCTAAACACAAATCGTATAACTTAATGGAGATACTAACCTTTCACCACTAATTGTGCCGTTGACTTATCGGTAGATTAACAAAAGAGCGGGTTCTAGTATACTGATTTGTTAAGATACCTGAAATGCTGCATGCTTCCCATCTGCTTAATTATTTTCACTTCACTTAATTAATAAAAAATGCAATATAAAAAGTTATGAAAATATGATGAAATCTCGAGCGCCATGTTGTCTTTTGTTATAGGAACAACAAAACCTAGTTAATGAATAATAATAAACAATTTATCAAAATGAAAATAAAATAACAAGATATACTTAAGTTTATTCAAAATCCAATTGAAATGATTAAAAAATCAGAAGTCTTATTACTATTCTTAAAGTATATAAAAAAATCATTACCTTTGAACGGTTCGGTACATAAACTGTATTACTGCTGGTAACACATGAAACAGAATAGTGAACTTGGTGAGGTCATTGTCTTGCTAATTTATCCTTAATATATTGTGTCCATAAATTTTTTGCATTTCTTTGAAGTTTAAGTATGTAGAACTTGCGTTGTAAAATGTAATCCAAGTAAAAATTTCCATTAAAATTAAAAAAATAATAGAATAGTAAAATAGTGAAATATAAGTGCCATTAAAAATAAGTATTATAAAAATGCCATATCAAAGTAAGTAAAAAAATGCCATATCAAAGTATGCATTATAAAAGTGTAAAAGTATAAAAGTGTGCAAAAAGTTGCCATCTAAAAAAAGCAAATGCTTTAGTTTTAAATATAATGAATTAGAAAATAACTTACCATCAAAATCTGATGGCACTAAATATAAAAAATTAGGTGAAAACCATGCTTTCTGCTGTAACATTCAGCAGCAAGTGAAAAATATAGCGGCTTTCAGAATAGCTCCTCTAAATGTTTCCCCCAAAGTTGTCACGCGTTGCACGAATACAATGATCAGAATCCAATTTTTTTAAGAAAGGGAACTATAACTCTTTATGAAATATTACACCTAAAAAGATATGTTCTAGGAAATGCAAATTAAATTGCCTTTCTCAATTCTACATTTTAATAATGAAAAACTTTTCTAATATTACGCCAAATAAATGAACGATCTTAAATTAATGTATTTTTTAATACAACCAAAAAAAAAGGTTGTTACAGTGTATAGTATAATATAATGTAATATCCGGAGAACGAGGTGGTCACAGAATTGTACCGTTTCGACCAATCCATTTTCCAGGAAATGTGATGGCAAGATATTGTCTAACTTGGCCAAAATAGTGAGGAGATGCTCCATCTTGCTGCCACCGCATTGTTTGCCTTTAATTTAAGAGAACATCTTCAAGTAATTCTGGGAGAACATTTTGAAGAAAATCCAAATATCTTTCTCCCGTTAACGTTCCTTCATAAAAATAGGGACCAATCAACCTACCGTTAAATAAACCACACCAAAGATTGATATCCCATATTGTCTGGAAATTGGTTTCTCGCATCCATTTTGGATTTTCCTGTGACCAGTATTAAATTGGAGTGCAAACACTTACTTTAATAAATTTAATAAAAAAATTAATGACCAGTATCATTATTATTATTTTGCAAAAGAATCGTGACAAGTGTGGTACGGTCCAATTGGTTGTTGAAAGGTCTACCAAAAAATGTAATGGTATACCGGTTATCCCATTTAAAAAAATTATATTGGAGACACGAAAATATTTTTATGATAGATATAAGCATCAGTTTCGAAAGTTTATAACTGCCAAGTTTCATTCTTCTCATTTGAACAGTTTTCGAGATATTGGACTGTCAAAACGTCGTGGTACAGCCTGTGAGGACCAATAGTCCGTCACCCCCCCTTTAATTTTTTAACGGTAACAGCTTTTATCGTCCAATTTGGTGTGTTATTATAAAAGTAAAGAAACTGTTTTTTAAAATCAACCGTCGAATTTGGCAACATTTGAATAACTCGTATTCGCGTGATGCCCAATTTCGTTTTCAACCCCTTGTTACGGTGATACATTCAAGAACTAATTATGAATGTATTAAAAAATGGGACAGTTAATTGTTGTATGGTTTTTAGATTCTGACATTTACTTAGGTGTCAAATTATGAAATGTTTCAAAATGGCAATGTCTCGTCCTTTAAACGAAAAAACTGAAGCATTTATCATATTTGGTAAAGCTATAATCGCAATTTTCTGAAGTAAAAATGTCGAGAAAGAATAAATACAATTTTAATAATACAAATAAAAAAATATTGCAACACATAACATTAGATTCGTGTTTGCGATTGATTTATACCCGTTTACATTAAAACATTTTAAACGTTAAAGGGTTTTACTACAAAGGGTTAATCTAATGTTACCATATCAGCTGCCAAAAAGGACACATGCTAGTATCTTATGCTGTGTGGATTAAAGAACTCTATTGTCGAGAGTATTTCACCTAACCAATTATCAAAACGTGCGAAACAAATTAACGCATCCCCGATCAGACGAATGTATATCCAAATCGTGCGTAATCGAAGAATGAATCATATGTACATGCATTTACAAGAAAGTGGCTTTAATTTTATCACATATCAATTTGAGTCTAGAAGAAAGTGACATTTTGTACGTTGAAACCGTTCAATACTGTTCTTCGCTGTGAATTGTGTAAATCAGCATCATCATGATATTACATGATTATTACTTCTTAAAGTAGGTGTACGTTTCTATTTTGATTAAATTAAGCAATAAATTAAATTAAATCGAATTAAGCCTAAAATGAACTTTGTTGTTTATTTTTTTTTTTTTCTTGCAAAAGAAGCAAAGCGATCTTGATTAGTTCTAAAGCAACGAAACAATTAGGTGAGATATGGAATGTGGTAAAGGAAACGAAAACACTCTGCAATAATTGTTAAACAAACCATCGTGGTTAATATTTTTATAGTGAAACACTTCTGAAAGGGCGAATTTTAGGTACAATGGTTCAAAATACTCTCTGTACCTCCATATCAATAATGAAAGAACTCGTAGATATACTTACGGCGTGACAAATTTAGAAGCATTAGCAATGCGGTTACAATGCTTTATGAAGTAATCCGAAACAGTACAATTGTCTGACATATTTCTTTGTGTTAAGTATTACGTAAATGGATTATTAACATTTTATCAAATTATGTGCAGCTGTTGAAATTTTTTTAGATTATCGGCACGTAATATTCATTAAGTTTCCGCTTTGTTACGTGCAGATATTTTTGGTCTTTTGTGCTTACAATACACTTTTCAAGAGCTATTCATATCGACCACATATTGTTAAATTCTTTGACGGCACTCCTGTAAAAATTATCTTTTAGGGAAAATGTTTAGTTTTATAACACATATTTCAAGCGCATGAATTTTAAATTATTTAACTGTGCATTTTTATGTTCTGATCCTGGATTGTGAAAGGTAAACATTGGAAAATTTACATGTTAAGTGAATTGTAATGTTCAAAGTGAGCAGTGGCAGCTCTTGACATTTAAAGGTGGGTGGCCTGCACGAACCACAACCAGTTGAAAGTAATAATAATGATAAAATCTTTTTTGGGTTTTTTCATGATATATTTTAAATTATACAATCTAAGCGTTTCGATAACACTTACAGTTATCTTCGTCAGTAGTAATATCTATTAAAATTGTTAAAGATGTTTAAAACAATTTTGTCAAAGTTGAAAAATTAAAACATAAAAATCAGCCTGCCATTAATATAACAGTTTGAGAAACGTATAAAGCCAACTATAGAATTAAATTTTAATAAATAATAACTGGGTAATTAAAAATTAAATATTGTTAAACTGTCTTAAAGATGACAAATCAGAACACCCTCTGACGGCGAAGGCTAACAATGAAAAATGTCAGCAAAAAACACATTTAACGAAGTTATGATGTAAGTATAAAGTTGTGAAAAACTTCAATTTGAAAATGATAGAACCATTCACACGTATAAACATGACATCAAATAAAATAATCCAGTTAAATCTGACAAAGTTATTAACAATGAAAAGCATAATGCAGAACGTGTTTTGTAATGTTTTTTTAATTTTAATCTTAATTTCAACTACTTACGTTATGCGGTGGCTGACCATGTCTTAAATAATCTAAATCGTGACATTGAATTTGATAATATGGAAATATTGTCAAGACAAACTCATTATTATGTTCGTTTACAATGTGAAGCTATTGCAATATATATATATATATATATATATATATATATATATATATATATATATATATATATATATATATATATATATAACCTAATAATTTTAATAGACAAGTCGAAAATCTCCGTTTAAATAGGTTTTGGCATCTTATAATAAAGAAAAGGTATAATGATACATCTTAATTTTGATTTTGGTATGTCTAGGTTTTTTGCTGTGTTTTTCCTAGACCTTGAAGCAAACGCTTTACCAATTATATGTTAAATTACCATATCACTACAATTTAACATACGTAGTTAAAATTAAGATTAAAATTTAAAAAAAATTACAAAAAACGTTCTGCATTATGCTTTTCATGCTTAATAACAATCATATCTCTTTGTTAGGTTTAACTGAATTATTTTATTTGATGAATGCTTCTATCATTTTCAAATTGAAGTTTTTCAGAACACTTACATCATGACTTGATTAAATTTTGTTAAATGTGTTTTTTGGCTGACATTTTTCATTGTTAGCCTTCGCCATTAGGGGGTGTTCTGGTTTGTCATCTTTAAGACAGTTTAACAATATTTAATTTTTAATGACCTAACTATTCTCTATTAAAATGTAATTCTATAGTTGGCTTTATACGTTTCTCATATTGTTATATTAACGAGGGGCTGATGTTTATGTTTTAATTTTTCAACTTTGACAAAATTATTTTCAACATCTTTAACAATTTAAATAGATATTACTACTGACGAACATAACTGTAAGTGTTATCGAAACGTTTAGATTGTATAATATAAAAAATACACCATTATAAAAAACCGAAAAAAGATAAGTATTTTATTATGTGTGATAATGGTGAAAGTTTACATTTTCATATAATAATAATAATAATTATAATAATAATAATAATAATAATAATAATAATAACCCGATAATAAAAATATATAATATTTATAAACAAAAACAAAAAATATCAGGAACAAAATTTGCAATAATATGGAAAATTATCAATTATTGAACCCTATTTCATTTTCTTTAACTGGAGTTCAATACGGCGGTCCTTTTTGGAGGCAAACTTTTCAATTACTTTGTCGTTGAAATTCGGTACTGAGGCGACTCATTTTTTTTCTATTGAAAGCATCGATAAAGGAGATAGACGATCTTCACACATTGAATTTCTAAGAAAAGTTTTTATGCGCTTCAAGGTGGAGAAATTACGTTCGGCTTCAGCAGTGGTCATGGGAGTAGTCGGCAGAATTTCCCACAACTTTTTAGTTTCTGTTATAGTTTCTTCCAAATTGTTAGAAATTATAAATTTTAATAAGGTCTTGCACTGAAAATTGACAGCTCTATTCGCAGACGTGGTTTTTCCAAAAAAATATAAGCTGCACATGTTAAGTCCAAGTTATATTCCGGAAACGAATGGTTATAATTTTCACAATTGTCTGAATGCAAAGCGATGCGGCAACCAAGTGGTTTATAAAAGCAAAACATTCTTTTGCTTTGTTTATAATAACATCACCAACTTCTATACATGCAATACGGTGGTCTTCTTTGCACAGGAGACTGTACCAAAATTTGAAGCTTGCTGTATTATGTATATTATATATAATCTATTTTATTTCGAACGTTATTAATGCTTTTCTCAAAATTATTTACCATTTTTTGTGCATTTATTGGATTCATGTCCTTTTTCTGCAGTTGGTTATATAAAACTTCAACATGTGGCATAATATAATGCCAAAGCCAAAAAGTAAAATTTGGATCCTCCAGAATACGTCGAATACCTCTTGCTTCTTTGCACATCACTGCATTTGAATCTTTTTCCAGATGTTTCATGCATTCTATAATAGAATCTCTGTGTTCGTAAATCACATTAACCGTACGAATATTGAAATTCCAACGCGTAGGTGCAGAATGGCGTACATTTTTTTCCTTTGCGGTGAATGACTAAAAAATCCACTCCAAAAAAGGCACGGACATGAGAATTAATTGAACATGCTCGTGACATCACCAAATTTAATTGATGAGCATAGCAGTGTACGAAATGTGCATTTTCGGATTTTTCTTTGATTATTGCTTGAACTCTGCCATGTATTCCACTCATTATAGCTGTCCCGTCATAGCTTTGAGCAATGAACTTTTTTTTTATCATTTTTTAAAATAGGGCCAGTAACATAAAAAATATTGTTAGCTAATGACACAGCATTATGATTTTCTGAAAGCAAAACATTCCAGAATCTTTCTATCGGCCTCCCCTCCTTGGTAACGTAACTTAGAACCATCACCATTTGAAATTTAGGGGCTTTATTTATTTCGCAAGAATTTTCTGACGATACACTTCCAGCATGCAATCTAAAATCTCATTTTGTATCATTTTTGAGATGCCTTTGAAAACCGTTGCATTTTTAAGATGATCACTAAGCGTTTTATCAAGTTCTGACGAGAAATTCACCAGACCCCGAAAAGTACCAAGATTTATCATGTCCTCTTAAGGTTAGCTCGACAGCCCCACAAAATTTTATGCAGTCAATATATTTTGATAACACATACCTGTTGTCCGTTACTTTCTCGTTGTGTTTTTGTATATTTATCCAATAAGCAGAATCAAGTTGAGCTTGGATATTCACTTTCCCAAATAATGCAAATTTCATTTCATTGTTGATATGCGCACGGCTTGTTTAATGTTTTTTCACTTTTTCACTTAAATAAATAAAATTAATCACGTATGCCATTTGCCCGCTAAATTTTTTCTTCGTAATCAGTTCAGCACACGGAGAACAAAAACAAGCGTTTTTTCGCCACAGCCACAAATCCAATTATTACAAAGGTGTATGTCTTTATTAAATTGTCTTTTTCCACAACTTTTACCGGTTGCTTCAATATTAAGTACAGGAAGAGGATGCTCACTGTAATGGTTCGCACGTTGGGGATTGTTTTCTGACGGGCGTATTACCTGCGATTATTATCTTGCTTGCATACACCTGGTTATTAATAATATTTGAGTTCTTTTTCATTCCTTTACAATTTCCAAAATCATTGAGTAAAAGTTTTATATTGTTTTTATGAAAATGTGAAACGGTTCAACGTCAACTAAGTGATTTTAATTTATAAAGATAACATTCATTAACTAAGCTTTACTTTTATTGTTATCACATTTCTGTTGTGTAAATGAACTTTAACAATTACTCAACAAATTCGTTTGCGTTTCTTTGACCGGTAAATAGGCCTCGTTAAGGTGGTTGACGTTCTCTGCCGCCAGGCTGGAACCTCCCTCCTTTGTTTTCTCTATCTTTTCTTATACCTTTGCTATAGATTGCAATAATTGCTCGATATATTTACACTGTACTATACTATAATTACGAACGGCGTGTGCAACAAACAACAAGCGATCTACGAAAAACCATGCTTTTCGTTATCAACTTGGAACACTTTCAATACGCCCTTAAAACGCTATTGTAAATTATTACGTAATCTTTTCATTACCACCAACTTGATAGCATTTACAATTTAATTCGTTTTAGCTTTTTTTTTCTTACTGATAAGGAAAATATCACTTATATTCCCTTAACACAATACTAACTGATTTTTCGTTATAAATTCACAATTTTAATTGCAGCATAAATCAAGCTGCAGACATCGCTTTTCAACCAATTCCGTTTGCTTACTAGAGGCGACCCTTTTTGATCGCTTACTTAGCGCAACTGACTAATTACCCATCATTGACAGCGTCTCTCATTGACAGCGTCTCTCATTGACAGCGTCTCTACTTGCTCCCTTTTACAAATCAATTAATGTCATATAACAGCGCGAAATTCGAATTTCTAATGCCTCCGTTACACCACGCTCTTTTACTAACAGTTAAAAGTTAAGATTTTGAAACTTAGTTTCGCCGAGTTTAAAAAAAATATCCATTTTTGTATCACATTGACACGTAATTGTTATTTTAAAACGCCCCCGATGCATACATTACCATCCTTCATTAACTACTGAGCAGTGAGCTGGCGAATTTTCAGCTAAACCCGACGTTACCGTAGGCGTGTGACAAACACCGTCGGGTTTCCTTAATTTACTTCGTGTACGATTTATCTTATTACAACGAGCTGCGTGTTTAATGAAACAACCAGTAAACGCTAAATGTTAATATTTAATGCTTAATGCATACATTGAGAATTTACTCTGATGATTCTGCAGCTCAGCAGCACTAATGGAGGAGCCGCTCCTGAAAGTGAGTTAGAGTATTTAATCGGGAAGAAGTAGACAGAGGTAGGGAGGCTACCTCATGGGAACATATCATTTAAGAACGGTAGGGATGGAATTTAAGTAAAGGAACAGCTTGGTGAAGTTAGTAAATCGAATAAAGTGGATAACCTTCGAACGGGCGACGATCCGCTTGCGCGGGACAGCGACGGAGAGGCGGTAAATTTAAATAATACACAGGCCCGTACTAAGGAAAAATCGAAGAAATGGAGGAAGATATCGTAGAACCACAGACTATGATGAAACTTCTAAATTCTCCTCCAGTAGAGGGTGCATCAGTAAATAAGAGGGAGGATTTCTAGGAACAGCTGCAATGGACGATAGATAGAGCGAGATAAAACAGTAACAAAATAATGATTTTAGGGGACTGGAATGCAAGAGTAGGTAACAATATAAATACAGGATTAGGCAACCTGTACAATTTGGTGAAAAGATATAGAATAGTAATGGAAGAATAATGACTGAATTCTGCATAGCAAAGAACTTAATAGTGGGTAATACTGTTTGGTATCAACCACTAGAGGAAGAGTACGCCTACGTAGCAGGCGAACTAGGGACACGAAACACGATAGATTACATTGCATATACCAGGGAATTAGAACAAAAAATAGATGAAGTGAAAACAATAGGAGACGCATAACTGTCCACACAAGACAAATTAATAATAGCATTAATAAAGGACATAAAGGTTACAGTAGAAGAGAAAAAAGAATACGAAAGAATACCAATCCATAAACTAAAAGATACGGACAGAGCAGAAAAATACGAGGAAAACACAGATGCCGAATTCAAAAAATTAGAATTAAAAAGAAATGAAAGAATAGTAGAAGAAATATGAAAAATATTCAAGGAAACACTAATAAAAATGGCAAACAGATCTGTGGAACGAAGAAATGTAAACCAGACACTAAGAGGGGCAGATGGTGGACGAAGAGGTAAAAAGAGCAATTAGAGAAAAGAAGAAAGCATGGATAACGTTTATAAACACCAAAAACCAAGAGGACAGAGAATATTATGTAAGAAATAGACGCAGGAAGAGAAAACACTCATTCCTGGGAAGAGTTTGGACAAGAATTAGACGAATTATACACCTAAAACAAAAAACATTTCTGGGGAATAGTAAAGAAATTAAGGGGAACCACACGAAAAGAGGAATAAGAAACAAAAACAATGAATTAAAAACGAAACAATGGAAATCATACAAGTATGAGGAAAAATTCGAAGAAAACCGAAAACAGGAAGTACAAGAGGAATACGAAGATACAGATGAAGAACAACAGGAAAACGTAATAGAGATACAAATGAAAGATGTATAAGATGCAATTATTTCAATTAAACTAGGAAGGGCAGGAGGATCAGATGGCGTCGAGACAGAGATGATACAATTTACGAGCCCAAGTGGAAAAATATAGTTACACGAAATTTTTAAGAAAGAATAGAAAGGGGAACGGGTACCAGAGGAGTGGGAAAACAATATAATTATACCAATTCACAAAAGAAACAGGAAATTACGAAAACTACAGAGCCGCCTGCCTTTCGTCTACAACGTTTAATATGTATACGAAGATTCTACAAAAGAAACCTATACACTACATAGGACATAAACTTGCAGATGAACATGCAGCGCACTTACAAGGAAAACAAACGATAGACAATATATATATATATATATATATATATATATATATATATTGTGTGTGTGTGTGTGTGTGTGTGTGTGTGTGTGTGTGTGTGTGTGTGTGTGTGTGTAATGAAAAAAAAAGGAAAGAACAACAGAAACAAGAGAGGAAATGTGTGTTACACTTAGAGATCTAAAAGCAGTTTTTGACAATATAAATAGAAGCTACATATGGAGGTATTTGCGGAATTACAAACATCAAGAAGACTCGTTAGAAATATTAAGAATATATACCGGAAGGGAGAGTACATATGAATCGAGAAGCATCTGGCACGCTTTACATGAATAAAGGAATAAAACAAGGAGATAGCCTTAGCCCGCTTCTATTTATAATCGTGACGGGCAAAATCTTAATAAACAAAAGGGCAAAAACAACAACTGCAATCACAAATAAGACATTACCAACTAATGCCAATTAAAGTACACAGTCTAATGTATGCAGATGATACAATACTTATAGCGGATACTCACAATAAAATGAAGGGACTGGCTAAGATATGGAATGAAGAAATATAGCACGTGGGAATGGAGATAATAAACACAAACAAAACAAAAATGATGATGATAAATAACAAAAAAAAGAAGTCAATAGAAGTAGTTGCAGCAGTATAATATCTAGGCTCAGTAATAACAGAAGACGGAAGAATAGAAATTGACAGCACAGAGAATGAAAAATAACGAGAAACATATACTATGCAATAAACGAGAAATCAAACAAGTATAGCGAGACTAACATTAATATATGGCAGTGAGACATGTGCAATAAATAAAAAACATGAAAGCAAGATCAGTGCAGTAGAAATGCAGTTCTTAAGAAGAATCGAGAAGAAGACCAAATGGGACCCAGAGATAAACGAAAAAATTAGACATACTCTAAGACAAGATGGAATAATGGACTATATAGAAAGAAAAGAACTAATATGGTTTGGCCATATAGTAAGGAAAGATGAACAATCACTGCTAAAAAAGATCACAGAGGCAACAGGAAGACGAAAGAGGAAACGAGGAAGACCCAGAAAGCGATGGATAAGTATTGAAGAAATTGGAACTAAGAGAGGCAAAACATTGGCAGACATGAAAAGAATGACTAAGAACCGGAAAGAGTGGAAGAACTGGACCTAAAATCCGACACCCTGAGGGGCATAAGGATAAAAGAAGAAGAAGAACTTTGCATTTAGGTATTAACGTGCACTTATGGTAATTAGGAGATAAGTTTGGTGTTATACGTAATCTGTCATACTTCACTGTAGGAAATTATTTCTAATTAGTACAAGAGTGTGCAATTTTTTCAGAATATTTCCGCTCGAACTTTAAACGTGTATATATTACACATGGATATATGACAAAATAAGGAGTCAATCCAGGTATTTGGCATTGCTGCCCTCCTGGTTTCCTTCTGAAGCTATCCCTTGCGAGTAGAGTTTAGACTTTTTCTGATGTTGAAAACGGTGGTTCTGTAAACATGGAAACCTATGGGAATCAACTCAACTAAATCAATTAAATTTGAAAAAATAATAATTAATCAACCTGAACGTTAATGATACAAAGATGTACCTAAAAATAGGTATAGAGATTCCTATTTTAATTGTAACAAAGTTAAAACCACACTAAAAATTAAACTGTTAATTGAACTAAACCAAAACAAAAGGAAATTCTAAAAATTTAGCTTTACATTAATTAACACCATAAACAAAAAGTAACTAAATTTTATGCTCATAAGTCTCTTAATTCATTTTAAATTAAATAAAATCGATTAAACGGGAAATAAACAAAATTTAAGCAAGAAAACTGGTAATAAAACAATTAAATAGACAAAGTATACTTAAATGGTAATTAGCGCTTTGCGTAACCTAAAATAGTTGTGGCACCAATAAAACAACAATGGTAATTAAAATTATAACTAAATTTATTTAAAATTTCCGCTAAATCTGATTAATTGTATTTCTCATCAAAATTACTTACATTCTTAATTTTAGTATTTTTATTAGCGAGACTACGTACGGTGGTGGCAAAACTGGATACTGTAATTAGCGTCACTGTAATTTTTACAGACGGTTATACTAGGAATAGGGTATCTTAACTTTTTTTATTACACTTGGAATTCACGTTCAATCTCGAGTATAGCTTGTTTAATAAATTTTCAATCGGGCTTCCATTCATGATATTGTTATTGTAAACGGAAAATTTTTTTTTTAATAATTGTGGACCTGAACAGGCTAAATTAGGCCCATCGTGCTAAAGCACTCAGGAACACTTAGGCGGGTGGATAGAGGGATAATGAATTGCCAGTAGATGTCTATGAACAACTACCTTAAATTTTCTCATATCATAAGTCAGAGGAAAACAGGAACTAGGGAGATCACTCCAGAGTTTAGAAGCCGTGTAGAAAAATGTGGATTGCGCCCGTTTGGTACGGCAAATGGAGATTTGTACTGCATACCGATGATGTGAATGAGCGAACCGAGCGTTTCTCGCAAAGATAGCCCGAGATGGTATCAAAGAATATAATTCAGCAGCACAATAGCCGTTGTAATAACGATAATACAAAGAAAGAACTGAAACCATCCTTCTATGCTCAAGGGACTGTATGTGAGAAGTTAAAGACGGGTCATTTATAAGCCTAATCTCTCTCTTTTGAATGCGATCAACGATATCGAGAGCGTATTTAACATTGCAAAATTACAATAAAATAGCCATTACTTGATTTATGGATTCATATAATTTAGAACTGAATTAACTGAAATATTGTATATTTTTGCAGTAAACTATCGGGTGTTTATCTTTAACAGATATTGTGTTTTTGTTACACTGGACCACACATCTCATCATATACACCATACAAAAGGACAGAGACAGAGTCGAAGGCGAAGACGCAGAGGAAGACGAAGGTAAAGACGGAGAATGAGACGGAAGCGGGGACAAAAAGATACAGAGACAGAAACGGAAACGGCAACAGAGATAGAGGCAGAGACGGAGACAGAAACGGAAACGGCGACGGAGACGTAAACGGAGACGAAGAACGAGACAGAGAAGGACAAAATCACCTGGATGACAAATTTCTTACTGGTAGTTTATAAAATGTCACTAGGCTAAGTTCAAACCACATGCGCCGTATGTAATTACAATAGATTTTCGATCAGGAAGACTTAATAGTAGTGGCGCCATCTATTGCGCGTATTCGATCAGGAAGACTTAATAGTGGTGGCGCCATATATTGCGCGTAATAGTATCTCTAAATCATGTAACTGTAGAGGTGCCTGATAAGTGCTCTAACCGGGTATTGTTAGTAGTATCTACGTGACCTTATTGGACAGTTAAACCAATGAGCATATACCTACATATTTCGAGTAACGTCAGCGATTCAATTTTGTTGCGATTTAAATTTATTCGTTAAGTCCAAATGATGCACCTACAAATTCATCCTTTAAAACATTATGTTAGCTATTATGAATTATGCATGTCTTTAAGTGAATGTATATTATTGGTTGTACTTTTAAGGGTCCTTTAGAATTAGGTGATAAATGACAAATTGTGTAGGTACCAATTCAGGTCACTTAAACCTCAGTTTTTCATCAGTACTTAATTTTGGTATGTATTAACCATGTCACTAACTTCTGGGCTTCCTTTAACTCTTCTTTATTGACCGTCACATTATCCGACTATATGAATGTCTTTTCTGACTTTTTGCAGTCAACGACCTTCCTCACAATTTTATCGACATGTCTTTTTTGAATAATTGAACCGTCCTTAAGTATCACACTTTTATCTGCTACTTTATGGCAATGCTGGGTGTAACTAAACTGATTATCTATTACGTCTATTACTTCTATTTCAGACCGTGTATTTGATGTATGTCTTACTTCAGTTTCGGTATGCATTTTGCTTAATAGCATTCTCCTTTTCCTCTGACTATACCAATGTTGCACTGATTCCTTTAGGTTTGTTTGCACAGCCATTTTTTAGCGACTGATTTCTAGTGACTGAGTTTACGTCAAGTGATTCTCACTATTTTTAGTTCTTCTAACACACCTAATACATTCTGCGTATTACTGGCATTAATTTCTGCTTTCCAGTATACAGACTATCACAAAAATAATCTTAATTAATTCGCCTGGTTTACGTACCGATGGGGTATAATACGAAATCTTCAGAACAACTTTTTTTCTAACAAGGGTTTTTGCCCGGAAGGAAACGAAATCGTTCGACGGAATTTGTATTTCTAGAGGGCCTCCGTGGAAGCTTTCCCTTTCTTCTCCGCCAAGTTACTTCTATAGAGCGTTGCGTCATCCCTTCCTACTTAAACTTCTTTCAAAACCCTAAAAATTATCAAAAAAAGATAGGTGTCTACCGCCACCACGCCGGATCCAATAATTAATCTTTAAAAGCCCACCTGTCACCTTGATAAATTAACTCAAGTAGCTCAAATTTTGGATCAAATTAGTTTTGAAATTTAACCAATGTTACATCTGTTATGCACGTTTGGTTACGTAAAATTACATTGAAGTTTGCAATATAAATGAACCAAATATCCCCTTATACCCTTATTCGCATATAAGTATACCTTACTTTTCCTACAGCACGGTTAACGTTGATAATTTATTTATTGATACTTACCGGTGCTTAGCAATTATCACAACGTGCGAAACAAATTAACGCATCTTCGATTAAACTAATGTATAACCAAATTCTGCATAAAGGAAGAATGAACAACACGATCACACAGTTACAAGAAAGTGGCTTTAATTTTTACGCATAGCAACTTGAGTCAATGAGAAATTGAAATATATAGCTTGAATCTGTTCAATGCAGTTTTTCGCTGTGAATTGTTTATATATATATATATATATATATATATATATATAAAATATATATATATATATGTATATGTATATGTATATGATATATGTATATGTATATGTATATATATATATATATATATATATATATATATATATATATATAAAGAGAGAGAGAGAGAGCTGTTTTATCCGGCACCGGATCATAGGAAAAATTTAGCGGAAATGTGAAATTTAAAACTACCGCTCCGGAGAGTACTGTACTCGGACAGTTTCGTGTAATTTCGTGGCTTGTTTTCACGTGCGTTCCCGAAACCGAATCGGTGGCAACCGACGCGGCCGCGATGGCGGTGGTTAGTACACTGCAAGGCTTCGAAGAAGAACGTCGTGCATTAATTTCATCATTTTAATGTCCATAAAGTGCATGGAAGAAACAACTAGGAAGCGGAAAGAGTGGTGCTAACCATAAAACAAAAACTTGACATTTGCCAAAGACTCGATCGTGGTGAAAATCGGAACGTCTTGATGAAAGAATACGGCATCGGATCTTCAACGATTTACGACATACGTAAACAAAAGGAGGAACTCCTGAAGTTTCATTCTACCACGGATTCCACTAACGCCATCGATGGATGCTGTGTTTTAAGAAAACCAAAATTGGAACAACTCGAGACAATATTGTATGAATGATTCACAATTAAACGGTCTGAAGGAGCGACTATAATAATAATAATAATAATAATAATAAATTTATTTATGCTTTGTAACAAATATGTACATTCGCTCGTCAAACATTTAATCAAAATATATAAAACTTGTTGTTCTTACATTTACGTTTGCATTAAATCTAAATCAAAGTTTATAAATTCTTCATAAGAATAAAACACATTTATTATCGTTGAAAAGGCAAAAGAACTTCATAAAAAAATGGAGCTAACAGAGAAGTGCACGGTTTCAGGCAGATGGTTAGCTGAATTCACGAATCGCCATTGTATTCCGAAATTAGATATAGCGGGCGAAAAAAAATCTTCAGATCATGAAGCAGCAGAAGAATTTGTTCATAAGTTTGAAGAGTTAGTAGAAGAACACGACCTAACAGCAGAACAAATACACAACGCTGATGAAACGGGTTTGGCGTTGTTTACCAAACAAAACCTTCGCAAGTGGTGCTGGAAAAGTAGCAGATGAATTCAAGATGAACAAAAATCGGCTTACAGTGCTGTGTTCGGCATTTACCAATTAAGTATTCGCCTCAATCGAATTCATGGATGGACACAACCATTTTTAAAAACTGGTTTTTCCACACGTTTGTTCCCTCAGTGAAAGAACATTTCCACAAGATCGGCATGGCTGAAGACAGCAAGTGTTTGTTGTTACTCGATAACTGCAATGCACATCCCAATGAACTTGAATTGTGCACAGGAAATGTTTTTGTTGTATTCCTTCCTCCGAACGTTACGGCTCTCATACAGCCTATGGACCAATGAGTAATTCAAAATATGAAATGCTACTACCGACGAGAGCTTGTGAATTACGAAGGGTCAATCAAAGAATTCCAGAAATCGTACACAATTAAGGATTCTGTACTCAACATTGCTTGCGCATGGAAGACAGTGAGAGGCAAAACGTTACACCTAGCATGGAGGAAGTTGTGGTCATCTGTAATGCTAGCTGCAGATTCTTCAGATGAAGAGGATTTCGCAGGATTTCCATATTTAATGGACTGTCTCCCTCCGATTCCAAGAATGATGCAAGTCTAGCAGACATCGAAGATTGGATCAGTGCTGATAAAAATATAGAAGTGTCGCGTACTTTAACCGACGAGGACTTAATCAACGGTGTTTTAAATCTAAATCACGACAATGAAAAGCTTAATAGTGAATCATCAGATGAAAAAACCGTGACAGGAAAAGTTTCTTGGGCGAAAGCTGCTGACGCGTATTCTACACTATTAAAGTTTGCTGAAAGTAAACCATGCTACTCAGCACAGGAAGTCATTCAATTACACATTCTGCACTCCACTTTTCTACAGGAGCGTAAGGAAAATACTAAACAAGCAGATATTACTTAAGTCTTGTTTAAGAAACTTGCGGAGAAAAAACAAGTAAAATCCGGCCAGTGAAATGAGTGAAAGAAAAGTAATATTGTAATACACTTTAAAAGTCTTTGAATTGTGTGGTTTTTTTTATAAGTGTTTTGATTACATTCGTATTAGTTTCAAGCAATTTGATGGGTTACTATGCTTTATATACCTCCTATCAATTATAGCGCTCTATTATCCGGAAAATCGCGATATCCGGCAGACGGTCGGTCCCGACGGTGCCGGATAAAACAACTTATTTGTACGTTTCTGCTTTAATTAAATTAAGCAAGACCAAACGTGTGGTTTATCTAAAATAAATTTTGTTAGGCAGAGGAATTTCTTTTTTTTTTCTAAACTAAGCAAACTGCTCTGGATTAGTTCTAAAAGCAACAAAATTTAGGTATTATATGGGGTGTGGTGAAGAAGACGAAACCACACCGCAATACTATATATATATATATATATATATATATATATATATATATATATATATATATATATATATTTGTACAGTGAAACACATCGGTAAGAGTCTATAAGATAAATACTATCTGTACTTGTATTTCAACGAATGCTGGGGTAGTATCTCCCCGGAGAACCCTAACTCCGTTCCTTCGATCCTATCCTGACTGCACCTATCCTTAATCTCACCATGCATGCATGTATGTTGGTACTCCATGATTGTCGCGGAAGGAGCTAGGAGCTCACAAACTGCCCTCTTTCCCCCTTGGAGAGGGAATGAAACACGTGACCTTTTCCTTTTTCTCCCTTGTAGTAAGCTTGGCAACCTGCTTATCTTGGTAAGCCCTCACGACGCCTAATATAGTTAGATCGTGTAACAGCTAGTATTATAACAGAAGTTTCGTGTCTACTGATTCTACCGTTACTCCTTCCAATACGGTGGGAAAACTGAAAATGCACGAAGGGGTAGTTTTCTAGAAAACAACCTGTTGTGTTCCCTAAAAGCAAGAATCCGTTACTTCAATCATCATGTTTTTGCCACTGTTTAGAAGATAGATCAATGCTAAAGCACCTGTATTGTTTTAATTTAAAGCTTGGCGACTTGCCTAGAAGCATTCTACGTTGTGTTATAAAAGGTTTGAACTGCGTTGTTCTCGGTTGTTAACGAAACGTCACCTAAAATACACATACGGAGAGGTAAATTGACAGTTCAATTTTTATACGTACACACTAATTATTCGGTAATAAAATTCGCGTTTAGGTACAAAATATAAACTATTAAAAATTAAAATATAAACAAATTTCGCATAAAAGGTATAATTTAAATTCAGCTCCCAGTAATTAATACGTCGATTAAACATTAAACTTTGGCCCTAATTACAATAAATATAAAACAATACAATAATAAATTACATTAATTAGGTATTAAAATGCAAGGTTGAAAAATTAAAAAAATTCATTAATCAATCAATCTCAAACAAATAATGCTCAATCAAATCAATCAGATCAATCTCAATCAATCAACCAAAATCAATAAATCATGTCTTACAGTTTGCGGAAACCAGCTTACAGTTCAAAACTGAATACATTAAAGTCTAAATATTACGTGAAATAATAAATTCTACCCTAATGCAATGGTGCTTTTTATGTAGGCAGATTCTCTTTCTAAACAGTCACCACCTATACATTCGAAAAATTATGTCTCATTTATTTGCATGTTCAATTACATACACACAAAATTGTTTTATAGAAACGCGTTCATTAACAGTTATAAAAACCTCATTAAAAAGGCTGGAAAGTAATATATATAACATAGAGTTAAATTAAATTAACAGGTTTTAAAAATATCAAATTGATATAATGGAAATAAAAGACAAAAGGTTTTAATGGTTTATTATTATATGCAAATTACTAATAACTACAAGTTTAAAGTCCGCGAATACGTACCAGCTTTTGTAGATCTGATTTTATGACGTCATCCTATAAGAATAATAATTCATTTAAAATTCTTTATCGACATTTTTGTTAGCAATATCAATGAAAACATATATTAAAAAGTAATACGCATACCTTCAGATGTGTTTATCTTTCAACTGTTCTAATAATAACCATACGTTGAACTGAAATATTTTTTATACAGCTCACTAAACGCGTTTTCTACTTACGAATGGTTGGATATAAACTGGCTATTGCTTTCCCATCATCAACTAATTTAGAAAGTAATACACAAAACCTGATTACTGCAACTCATTTATATTGTACTTATAAATTTCCATTCAAAATAAAACAAACGACGATAACATGCTTTTAATAAAAATGATTTTCACTTTGATCGTGTAAAAGCCAGACTTCATCAGTTTTTGATATTGTATACAAACAAAATATCACCTAGGTGTTATAAATAAATAACAGTCTTCAAACTGTGTTTTTATATTGTATATGTACATACAAATTGCTTTAAATAGCGAGTACCTAATTATGTAAACCATCAATTAACATTTTCTAGTTTTACAATGTGATTTTTGTAATAGGATTTATTATAAATAGGTTGCATAACTATCCTGTCATAAAAATTGTATTCTAATAAATAATAAAGCCATGTAAAGATAATGACAAGGGTTTTACAATAAAAGATTTTATTTAATTAATTTAAACTGTTAACATGTGCCAAGTTTATTTTTATTTTATAGAAGCAGTCGGCCTTGGATTTTTTTTCAAGTTAACATGTATCATATAGGAAAAATTTCGCGATGCGAGGCTTCCGGCGAAAGCTGTTTCGGCGATCCCACTCCAACACTCTTTGAGCATAACTGAGATTGTAAGACAGGTGTAGGGTGTCGCAACTTGTTCTCGGCTCTTTGCCCCTTGTCGTGATCGTAACTTGTTTGTAGGCCTTCGTGTATTGTCGTGGTACCCTTGCCGGAAAATTTGAATTTGTATTATAATAATAAGGAACCTAATGCTAACTTGTAAAACAGGTGTAGGGCTGCGCAACTTGCTCTCGGAGCTTTGTCCCTTGTCGAGGCCCCAATGCCGGAAAATTAGAATTTATATTTAAGTCTCTGCAGGTTATGGCTGGAAATATGAATCTGTATTATAATAAGGGGTATAATGCTAACTTGTAAGACAGATGTAGGGCTTAGCAACTTACTTTCAGGCCCTCGCCCCTCGACCAAAAATTTGAATTTGTTTGTGATGCCATCTATGAGGGGAAATCTGAACGGGTATTATAATAATAAGGAAGCCTAATGCTAACTTATAAGACAGGCATATGGCTTCGCAACTTACATACTTTCGTCTCTTACCCCCTGGCCCCTTGGTGGGAAATTTGAATTTGGATTCGTATTTAAGTGTTTACATTCTGATTACTTATTGCGAAAAATTTGAACCTGTATTCTAATAAGGGAGCTATTGCTAGCTTATAAGACAAAACATAGGAAACTGTGTTAGGGCCTGCGCCCTCCTGTCGTGACGCTTGTTGGGAAATTCGAATTTGTCTCGTCATCTAGTTGTGTATGGCCTAATGAATATTTTCTGTAATAAAGGTGGCACCATCTAGCGTTATATTTCTAGGACTAATCAGGGTTTTGTTTGTGGCACCATCTAGTGGTATATTTTTAAACTAGCGAATGTTTTCTGTAATAGAGGCGGCGCCACCTAACGGTATATTTCTAGGACTAATTAGGGTTGTTTATGCTGCAATATAGTGGTGGAAAGGCTAATGAATGTTTTCTGTAATCGAGGTCGATCGTGTTCGTTTCTCTCTCGTCTCTTTCACAAAAAAATCAATTAATTAACTCAAATTAATCAAATCAATGAAATACCAAATTGATTTAACTTAACCATACAAAACCAGCTCTCAATTAAAAAAATAGCAGTATGATTGAACGCACAGAGTGCAAAAGAAAGCCAATCTCACACTTATTGTAGCTACCCATCTAACCGCCCTTTCGCATTAACTACAGCATTGTTAGTTCAGGTTCAAACACCGTTAGGAAAAATTAGTTTATTAACAAAATTGAAGGAAAGCTTGGCGTTTGAAAATATATCATTATTATTATAAACAACAATACATCATTTATTTAATCACATCCTTTATCGGTCTTCTTCTTGAACCGTGATTCTTCGCTATCATCACCATGGTTTTGAGACTCGTCCTTCTTCTCTACCTCATAGCTCTTCTTCCTCTTCTGTGAATCATCACCATCACCTTGGATGTGAGATACATTCAGCTCATCCACGTCATCGTTTCCATCATCATCTTGAACGGTTATGCTGTAATAGTTTATTAACAAGTCAGTAAAATCTCTAATGTCCGCTGATGTTAGCTCAAACAGGAGAATACATTAATCAGGTTTTGTGTATTACTTTCTATATTAGTTAATGATGGGAAAGCAATAGCCAGTTTATATCAAACCATTCGTAAGTAGAAAACGTGTTTAGTGAGCTGTATAAAAAATATTTCAGTTCAACGTATGGTTATTATTAGAACAGTTGAAAGAAAAACACATCTGAAGGTATGCGTATTATTTTTTAATATATGTTTTACTTCATATTGCTAACAAAAATGTCGATAAAGAATTTTAAATGTATTATTACTCTTATAGGATGACGTCATAAAATCAGATCTACAAAAGCTGGTACGTATTCGCGGACTTTAAACTTGTAGTTATTAGTAATTCGCATATAATAATAAACCATTAAAACCGTTTGTCTTTTATTTCCATTATATCAATTTGATATTTTTAAAACCTGTTAATTTAATTTAACTCTATGTTATATATATATATATATATATATATATATATATATATATATATATATATATATATATATATATATATATATATATATATTATACTTTCAACCTTTATAATGAGTTTTCTATAACTGTTAATGAACGCGTTTCTATAAAACAATTTTGTGTGTATGTAATTGAACATGCAAATAAATCAGACATAATTTTTCGAATGTATAGGTGGTGCATTAGGGTAGAAATTATTTATTTATTATTTCACGTAATATTTAATTTAGGCTTTAACGTATTCAGTTTTGAACTGTTCGCTGGTTTTCGCAAACTGTAAGAGATGATTTATTGATTTTGGTTGATTGATTGAGATTGATCTGATTGATTTGACCGACCATGATTTGGTTGAGATTGATTGATTAATTAATTAATTGATTTGTTTGTGTGTGAGATAGAGCCGGATAAACGAGAGAGAGAAAGAGAGAGGTGTGCATGATCAATTTCTATTAGAGAAAACACTCGCTAGTCTACACACAACTAGATGGTGCTAAAAATCTACTTTAACTCAAAGGTGACCAGGGCGCAGACCCTAATACAAGTACTCTCTTACAAACCTAGGACCACCTTATTAGAATACACATTTTTATGACGGGGGACGAAGGCCTACACCTGTCTTGTAAGATTAGGTTAGAACCCACATACAGTTGCACCAAGGAGGCCACGATAGGGGCCAAGGCCCAAGAGCTAGTTTCTGCACTTGTCTTGTTATATATATATATATATATATATATATATATATATATATATATATATATATATATATATATATATATATATATATATATATATATATATATATATATATATATATAATATAATATATATACAGGACCACCAAGGTCTTTTGTATGTAGGCAGTACGTTTTTAATTTTTCAGAGGGGTTATGTATATCAATAGTGTCCACATTTTAAAATTATTTTCGTACATACTGGGTGTTCCAGAAATGCGTGGCTTATCAAACAAATACCAACTATTACAAAATTGATAAGACAATATATAAAAATATTTGAAAGGATGTTAATAAACCATTTACTATATACGTAATACTTAAAACAAAGAAGTATGTCAGACAATTGTACTATTTCGGATTACTTCACAAAGTATTGTAACCACATTGTTAATGCTTACCATTTCCTTTTAAAAATATTTTTAACACCGAGTTGAAATACAAGTACAGATAGTATTTAGCTTATAGACAAATTTCTGAAAGAACTTTTGAATCATTATACCTAAAATCCGCTCTTGTCGATGTGTTTTACTATATAAAAATATAAAATAATTTAGTTTGATAAGTATTGCGGTGTGTTTTCGTCTTCTTCACCACACATCATATATTATCTACATTTCGTTGCTTTTAGAAGTTTAGGCAGGAATATTAGGCGATTATGTTATTGGACCAAGTCTGTTTGATGGCCACTACATGGAAGAAAATTTTTGAATTTCTTAAAACGTGATTTTTGGATTCTCCATGAGCATATTCCATTAAATATACGAAAAAAAATGTGGCTTCAGTTGGATGGAGCACCCGCTCATTTTGCCCGACCTGTCAGAGAGTTCTAAACAGGGGTTGTCGTTATAATTTGCCACCTAGGTCTCCAGATGTTACTCCAATGGATTTCAATATATGGGGGATTGTTCAACTTAAATCAAACAGTCCCGAGGATATGAAAATATGAATTTCTAATGCATCCAACACTATAACGCCGCAAATGTTAAATAAAACAAGATCTTTTGAAAATATAATTAATTGTTGTATTCAGGCAGATGGCAGACATTTTGAGTATATGTTAGAGTAAAATTAATTTTTTCCTACCGTCTTGTTCGTTTTTGTTATTATAATTATTACTTCTATCGTTAAAAAGAAATATTTCGCCGTTTTATGTTTTTAGTTAATAACTTTTAATTTACTTGAGTGTTAACAATAAACATGATAATAATTATTCGAATATTTCTTTCATCTCATAAACAAAAACATTAAATTTAAGAAAATGTTGAATAACAAAAAAACTGTAATATTTAGATATACGAAACCCATATACAAAATGATAGAGAATGTTTTTTTGAATAATGTAGGTTAATAAAATACAGGATGTTACATTTAAACTACCAAGATAATGTGATTTGAATGTAATTATTTTACAACTAAAAATTTTGAGCACGCTGTAAGGAATTAAGAATCATTTGCTATAGCGATTCAAAGGGTAACAACTATATTTACAATAGGATATTTACAACTAGGATTTTGTCATTCTAATTTAATTGATTCGGTCAGTACGATTTTTTTTCGAAAACCTATTATTTTCATAAAATTCAAAATATCTCGAAAACTGTAATCTTTACCTATAGGGATCATTTATTAAAGTGCACCTTATTTTTACAGTACTATCAAAATTGAACGAAAATACAGGGTGTTCCATTAAAAAACATAAGTTTGATAAGCCACGCTTTCTGGAACACCAGTATGTACAACATAATTTTAAAATGTGG
>JARFJB010000447.1:1577500-1847500 GCA_036346205.1 Vesta saturnalis | reverse complement strand
AGTAACCCAGAGCAGTTTGCTTCTTTTACAAAAAAAAATTAGAAATTCCTCTGTCTCATTTTAGAATATATATATATATATATATATATATATATATATATATATACTCTAAAATGAATTCTGTTGGGCAGAGGAATTTCTAATTTTTTTTCTGAAGAATCAAACTGCTCTGGATTAAGCAACGAATAATTAATGTGAAAAAAACATCATTAACTTATTTATAGTAATAATTAAATATAATGATTCAAAGTTTATAAATAATATCAAATACTATCTGTACTTATTCAACTCATGTAGATCTCAATTGCAACAATTTAAATTTTGTAGACACGTAATATTGATTAAGTTTCCGCTTTGTTATATACAATTATTCTTGGTCTTTTGTCCTCACAATACACATTACAAGAGCAATTCACATCGTCATCATATTGTCAAATTCTTCGAAAGTACTTCTGTAAGATTGTCTTCTAGGGAAAATGTTTAGTTCAGGGCCGATCCATTTGGGGGGGGGGGGCGAGCTGGGCCGTCGCCCAGAGCGGTAGAGACATGGGCAGCAAATGGAAAAAACAAAAATTTCTATCTATATGCTATTGAGTATGATGTATGCAATAAAATCATAGATATCTTACTTTACTTAATAACTAGATAGCCAGAGCATATGAGCTGCGTGTTTAAAATACGAGACAAATTGAACATTTCAATAAGGTCGAAAATGGTCGAATATTTACAAGTTGGGGGTATTCGGACATGCGCAGTCGTATCATTAGAATTGTTAAGTTCAAATTTTGATATCAATTGTAATTGTCAAAAAGCGTTTCTCTAACCTCGGTTTTTCGCGCTTTTCGAGTTTACTATGAGTAGAAATGTGAGAAGCTGCATAGTGATTTTTATCAAAATGAATAAAATTTAAAGAAAATCTACAATTTTTCAAGCGAGGTCACAAATAATTATATAATTACAAATATTTGCCTTCTTGCACAAAGGGCGGCTTATCTTTACACAGTACAGTATTCACTAGTGCGCAATTCCTAATACCCCTATGCGCAGTTTCAATTCGGATCATACATGGTTTCATGGATTGTTTATCTAGTTATTAAGTAAGATATCTACGAATAAAATAGATTTTAGGCAAATTATAAGAGAATTTGCCAAATTAAAAGTTTTTTTTTTTGTTTCAATGCCAGTATAAAATTATGTTTATGTACAGTATATCTCCGGATTGAGTTATAAAGAGGGAAAAGATTGTTATTTTTGATTTTACACAAAAATTTGACAAAAAACCTGCTTGCTCTCAGACTCTCCTGGAACATTATCTTTTATATTTATATTTTGTATATTTTTATTATTTTCATTTTCGAGCATGCTATTATTTTTATGGTTTGTTATTGTATGATATTGTTTTACTATGTATTTATTTTATTTGCGAATATATTTTTATAAAGTATTTGAGAACATTTGTTGAACATTTATTTGTTTCTTCACACAATACATCTTTTACTCAACATATAATATTTCTTTGTAAGCCCCTTTTTACTTGAAATGCGCAAAAAGTTTTTACATCCAGGGTTGATAAAATTCATGATGTTTTGTAAAAAATCAAAAATCGATGATTTTTTTTATTTTTTTGTTTTTAAATTTGACTATAGTTTTTAATTATTTTATATTATTTTCAAATAATTCTATCTTGTTTTGTTAAGCACACAAATATTTGCAAGCAGTAGTGTCGCAGCGATTAAACGTTATCAACTACACGTTTAAACGTCCTTGCATAGGTAGGATGTTGTCAGTTCGCGTTTAACCGTCAACACCTTTTAATGTCAGCAATTTTTCAAGCCTTATAATGGGAGTATTAAACTCCCTATAAAACTACTAGCACTGTAACAAACAAGATAAGGTAAACAAACAGCATTCATTCATTGCGCTGACGCATTTTTATTCAGAATATAATTTATTAAATTAGAATAATTTTTTTTCTTTACTCTTGAAATTGTCATGATTCAAATAGTTATATTTAATTTAGCTATTTAGCAGAAACCTTTTTCTGTACCCAGCTTACAAATTTAGGTCAGCTTTTTTATTTACTGCATACTGCATGTGGGATCATACAACTTATTTCTATTGAATATACAGCAATGAAAATGTGTTTTTATTTTGAAGCATTTAGAGTTTCATTTGTAATAAAAACTATCATTTACGTAACTAAATTCCTTTATACATCATGATTTTTGTAGACTTTTTTCTTCTCCTAGTCTTATTAGCAGATATTTAAGAATCTCAGAAATTGTTATTTGATGGGCGTTAGAACGCGGGTAACATGTTTAATATAAGTTTCTACTCGTTTAATAAAATCTATTTATTAAACTTTGTAACCCTAGCACGCAGGAATAGTACAGATAGGAAGCAAAGTCGACAAATCTTAACGTCAAAATTTTGTTCACGTAGTTTTCGGAGTTTGGGGAACTTGTAAAAACTGGCAGAAAACGCTCAACTATATAAATGACACGCCCTTATTCTAGTTATTAGTAATATTTTTTGTTCTTTGGGTAATCTAACAAGACATTTGGAGTCATGATAAGCCGGGACAGAAACGAATTTAGTATTTGGCAACATTTTGTAAAAAAAAGAAAGTGGTTGGTAAACTAGG
The DNA here is from genome assembly GCA_036346205.1 of Vesta saturnalis. Taxonomy (NCBI): domain Eukaryota; kingdom Metazoa; phylum Arthropoda; class Insecta; order Coleoptera; family Lampyridae; genus Vesta; species Vesta saturnalis. The sequence goes on along the minus strand of JARFJB010000447.1, from coordinate 1,844,856 downwards.
TTGCAGATCAGTCTGTAAAAAGTGCGGCAAGGAATTAGAAGGTCTAGTGGACAGACTAAAAAGTCACTGGGATATCTGTGAAGTTAAAACTAGTGATATCATTGATGGTGATTGTCAGTTATAGCGTGGAACCAGCCAAAATGAATTTATCCAGTTGGAAAAGAAACAGCGAAGGAGAACTGCGAAAAGAGAAGTGTAGGTGAAAGTGAAAATAGTGGAAGTAGCGGCCATTTGGGTTCTTTTGTTGTTCAAACTAGACAAGATAAGAAGAAAGAATTGGACAGACAAATAACGAAAGTCGTTTACGCAACAAATTGCAGTTTTAGAGCGATAGAAAATAAGGAAATTCGAAAAGCCATAGAAATGCTAAGACCCGGTTACGTTCCTCCATCTAGATTTTAGTTATCGTCTACGCTCCTGAATGAAACATTTGAGGAAGAAGAATCTAAATGTTTTAAGAAGTTTTCTGGACAGTCTGTTTGCATGTCCTTAGATGGATGGTCGAATGTACCGGGTGTCCAACTAAGAACGGCCGTCGGCCATATCTCAGGAATGGATTATAGCACAGGTTCGGGAAAAAAAATTTTATAACAAAAGTGGCCTCGAGAAATGCCTGGAAATTATTTTCAGAATTGTAGGTCCACCGCTAGAGGGCGTATTTGACAGTTAAAATTTTAAAAAGCAAAATTTTTTAAAATTTACTCAATTAAGGGGCATATTAAATATTATAATCAGATTCCTCGACAAATTCCGCATATTTTTTATTTGACAAGTTTTAGTATATCTCTCCAAATAAGGGATGGGGGAGAGTAGGAACCTTGTTACGAAAAAACGCATTTAATTCAGGTTCTGCTTAACCCTTCTTAATAAACTTGATGTTGTTTGAAAGAGCTTTTGTTAAACAATGGAAAATTTGTAAATTTGAAGCAATCTGATAATAACATAAATGCTAGAGGGCGCTGCCTAATATTTTTTTAATATTGTGTTTTCTCTTTATAATTTTAAATGGAAGCATAAAAATTTAAGAAGAAAAGTAGACTAAATTAGTAATAAAACAGTGAAAACTGCAAGTCGATATCTTTTTCCTATCCTGATCGTAAGAAACAGGTAAATGGCGGGAATTGTTCTTCCAACGTCTAGTAGGCTAGTTCGCGTTAACGGAAATTATTAAATTTAGCCTGGGTGAAAAGATCTTACATTGATCTGCAGTAATTTAAACTGTTATGGTTGCCGCTAGATTACCTAAATGTAATGCTGTTGCTACTAACATTGAGAACAAATTATAAAATAATAATGTGATAAATCTAACAATTAAAAGCTTAAATAAATAACTATGTAATTAGTGTCGCCCTAGATGTTCGAAATGTCCATTATTTTCAATGCAGGAAATCAATCGCTGACGGGTGGAGAGAACAGCAGTTTCAATTTCTGCCCTTGAAATACTTCGTATTGTCTGTTGTATTCTTTCAATCATGTCAGCTCTTATTGTGGGTATATCGGCATAAACGAGATCTTTTGTTCGCCCCACAAATAAAAATCTAAACAAGTTAGGTCTGGAGACTTTGGTGGCCAAATAAATAAACTTCCACGTCCTATCCACCTTTCAGGGTATGATTGATCTAAGAAATTCCGAACATCTCTAAAATAATGTGCCGGGCACCCTTCATGTTGCAAGAACATGTCACGACGAATGGCCAAGGGTATGTCTTATAAAAGAAGTGGCAACTCGTTGCTTAAAAATCTAAATTAACAGTCTCATTAAAAAAAGGCCCAATTATTTCTCCACCTAGAATCCCGCACCACACATTTACAGACCAACGACCCTGATGTTGGACCTCCTGCATCCAGTGGGGATTCGTTTCAGACCAGTAGTGCATATTATGTCGATTTATACTACCATCACTATGAAAAGTAGCCTCATCTGTCCACATAATTCGTGAAAGTATTTCAGGATCGTCGTGTATCATATTTAAGAGCGAGTTGCAAAAATCCAACCTGGTATCGAAATCTTGAGCATTCAAACTATGGTGTAGGACCATGTCATATGGGTGCAATCTAAAATAGTATATATTATAAAGTAATCAGATCAATAAGACACATTGAAATCTTTCGTTGTTAGTAAACGAAAAGGGACTTTAAATGCATTAACTCTCGTAACGTTATTACGAATTTTTTTCGCCCGGTCTCTCATTATTTTTTATTATTGGTACCTTTTTACGTTACTTTGCCTCACTTAATTATCATGTTGTTAGTTAAAATCTATTCACATAGCATAAGATAATTTCATTATATAAACATATAACGACAAACGAAAAAAATTAAAACGTTTTTATCATTATAATACCGAATAAAACATGCAGTAATAAATAAGTAGTCACCTGTATTCTCTTAAAATATTTTGGACGGTGGTTCGACATATACCCAAGTGTCTAGCTATAGCTCTGGTGCTTGAATGAGGGTTAACATTTACATAAGCTAAAACATCAATAACATTTTCCTCTGTTCTACCTCTTGTCTTCGGTACAAAGGAAGATTCACATTTCCAATAGTACGCACACGGTGTGCGAGTCGGAGAAAAACTCTTCTGCTGTGATGCCGTCTGTTTGGGTACTGGGTACTGCAGTGCATACACTCTAGCAGCAACTGTTGCATTTCTCATATACATTCAAAATAAACTGCCAACATATCAAATGCTTCTTCATTTGTAAGAATCATTTTTGTACGAAAAGATAAAGAAAGTATATTAAATGCAACACGATGAATAATTTTTGATATATGCGTGAAAATCATAGTTTGCTTGTTTTCAACAGGGAATTTATTTTATATCTTACATATATTTTAAACTGTATTCGTTGTTGCTGGGCAAATATCGGTTTTTATTGATATTTTATGCTTTTGATTTACTAGCACATCGCTTGAAAACAAATATAACATTCTTGTATAATTAAAAAAATGTTAGATTCATCACATTATTATTTTATAATTTGTTCTCATTGTTAGTAGATACACATTACATTTAGGTAATCTAGCGGCAACCATAACATTAGTATGGTAACAGTTTAAATTACTGCATACCAATGTAAGATTTTTTTCATCTAGGCTAAATTTAATAATATCCGTTAACGCGAACTAGCCTACTAGACATTGGAAGAACAATTCCCGCCATTTACCTGTTTCTTACGATATCTCAGGATAGGAAAAAGATATCGACTTGCAGTTGTCACTGTTTTATTACTAATTTAGTCTACTTTTTAAAGACCTACTTAAATTTTTATGCTTCCATTTAAAATTGTAAAGAGAAACACAATATTAAAAAATATTAAACAGCGCCCTCTTGTTATTAATCAGATTGCTTCAAATTTACAAATTTTCTATTGTTTAACAAAAGCTCTTTCAAACAACATCAAGTTTATTAAAATCGGCCAAGCAGAACCTGAATTAAAGGCGTTTTTTCGTAACAAGGTTCCCACTCTCCCCCACTCCTTATTTGAAGAGATAGACTGAAACTTATCAAAAAAAAATATGCAGAATTTGTCGAGGAATCTGATTATAATATTTAATATGCCTCTTAATTGAGTAAATTTTGAAAAATTTTGCTTTTCAAAATTTTAACTGTCAAATACACCCTCTAGCGGTGGACCTACAATTCTAAAAATAATTTCCAGGCGTTTCTCAAGCCCACTTTTGTTATAAAATTTTTTTTCCCGAACCTGTGCTATAATCCATTCCTGAGATATGGCCGACGGCCGTTGTTAGTTGGCCACCCGGTACATAATGAGCCGATAATCTGTGTCGTTTTGATAGCAGAGGATGGAAACAGTGTTCTCTTGGAAAGCATAGATACATGCGGTCATCCCCATACAGCTGACTATCTTGCTGAGTTGGCTATTAACCCAATAAATAAGTGTAAAAATGAATATAACAGTAAAGTTACCAGTATTATGACAGATAATGCGGCCAACATAGTCAGTATGGAGAAAAAAATTTCCGAGTCGTTCAGTTATACTATAGTTACATAAGGTTGTTCGGTGCACTTGCTTAGTTTGCTCTCTAAAGATTTAGAAGCATCGCAGGTAAAAGAACATATGGTACAAATTGTGAAATACTTCAAAAATTCCCATTAGTCAAATGCTTGGTATAAAGAAAAGGGGGACAAGAGATTGGTCTTACCTCAAGATGTTGGATATAATACACTTTCAGATTGTCTTGAGATCTATTTAATTGAATGGCCGAAATTGTTATTAATATGTGAAGAGCATAAAGGAGAGATTGATTCAGTGCTTTTTAAAAAAGCTTCAGATATCTACAGGGTTAGTTAAAAGTATGGAGACGTCGGTTTATTGTCCTTAATATTCATTTTAGGAAATTATGTTCAATACAAAAGTTTGTTATGAAATTATTATCTACATTTGAGAATACTTGAATTATTTTTTTCTTCAATCGTTTTAAGTTACGACGTCATCGATATTTTTTTGAAATGACAACCTATATTTCTGATTATTGATTTCGATAGTACATTCTATTCTCTGTTCAACGGTATACAATTTTCAATATGTTACATTTGAAAAAAATTGATAAAGTGCCTTAATGTTCAAATATTAAATATCCATCAAATTAGCAGAATTCATCTAGATAGACAAAAGCGAGGCGATAAACAAACTCGAGCGAGGTAACTTTATCAGTGGTTATTGTTTATGTCAAATAGTTGACATATTTCAATTGTGCAATTTGTTGCTGTTAATATTAGCAATGACGAGTTTAAGTGAACGTGAAAGAATTGAAATACTTATGATGCTGGGTTATGGAAATAGACGCAGAAGTTTACAAGACGCTTGTAATTTATTTAATGACACGCATCCAAACAGAAATCAATTTCTAAATCCGTTGTTGGTAAAACCTTAAAACGCTTTGAACAAACCGGTAGTGTTAAAGATTTGCCAAGGAGTGGTAGACCTAGAACAGCGAAAAGCGATGATAAAAACTGAATGTTCTATTGGCCATATCTGAAGATTCCCATTTATCAACCAATCAATTAGCGGCCAATCACAATATTTCACAGTCATCGGTCGTTTCAATTTTAAAAGTGAAAAGTATAAACCTTATAAGGTACAACTTCTACACGAGTTGACGGAAGATGATTTTGATAGGAGGCTACAATTTTGTGAAGAAATGTCAAATATTTGCAATAATAATGCAAATTTCGTCAACAATATTCTTTTCTCTGACGAAGCTACCTTTTGTCTTACCGGTGAAGTAAACAGACATAATTGCAGATATTGGTCATCGGAAAATCCTTTTGGTTTATGGAGCACCATACGCAGTACCCCAAAAGGTTAATGTTTGGGTTGGCATTCTAGGGGTCATATTATCGGTCCCTTTTTCATCAATGGCAATTTAACTTCGGCTCTGTATTTGCAGTTATTGCAAAATGAAATTTTACCTGCTTGTGCTATGCTGTATCCAGATGAAAACAATGAACACCTTCCCAATAACAGTATATGGTTTCAGCAAGATGGCGCCCCACCACATTATGGTGTAAATGTTCGTCAATATTTGGATAACGTCTTCCCAAACAGATGGATTGGGAGGCGAGGAAGTATTGAATGGCCGGCTCGTTCGCCTGATTTAAGCCCTTTAGATTTTTTTCTTTGGGGATACGTAAAAAACAGGGTTTACAAAGATAAGCCCAACGATGTCGAAGATTTAAAAATCCGAATTACCAGAACGATAGAAGAAATTTCCCGAGAATTTTTACAAAATTCTATTCAGGGTTTTGTAAATCGATTGAGTCATTGTCAAATTAGAAATGGAGAACAATTTGAACACTTACTTTAATTTAGTTAGTTATTAATTTGTTTTTAATGATAAGATTGTGACTGATAAGTTTATTTCAAATAAATGAGTCTAGTTACCGTGTTAATTAATTCTGCTAATTTAATGGATCTTTAATATTTGAACATTAAGGCACTTTTTCTCAATTTTTTTCAAATGTAACATATAGAAAATTGTATACCGTTGAAAAGAGAATAGAATGTACTATCGAAATCAATAATCAGAAATATAGGTTGTCATTTCAAAAAAATATCGATGACGTCGTAACTTAAAAACAATTGAAGAAAAAAATAATTCAAGTATTCTCAAATGTAGATAATAATTTCATAACAAACTTTTGTATTGAACATAATTTCCTAAAATGAATATTAACGACAATAAATCGCCGTCTCCATACTTTTAACTAACCCTGTATATTAAAAGGATGGCTGAAGATTTTCTACAGTTGCTAAAACCAATTTCTATAGCACTTGATTTAATACACAAAGGTGCATTTTTACCTCGAGCAGTTTACACAGGGAAAAAGTTAACGTCTATTTTTGACACTGACAGTTTTGTAGAAGAAAGATATGTTCAAGCTCTAACCCCCTTTCTCTTTCTGGCATATGAGTATGTGGGATCCTACAATAAATATAACAAAGAATATCCATTACTAGCTGAAGAAAAGAGAGATGCTTTAGATATCGTTTGCCAATATTTTGCAGACACAGGATTATTACCGTTACTAATTAAGTTGGAAGCCAAATCAGACCATTTTCACAAAGCTATGTTTTCGGATGAAATAATAAAAAAATGTAACCGCAGTACAGTGGTGGAGATCCCAAGAAGATTTTTCCAGAAATTAAGCACGTGCTTCCTATAGTGATTTCTGTGTTGTGTGCCTGTGAATCCTCTGCTTATATCGAGTGGAAGTTTTATACCTGTGGATTCATACATTCATATATGAGAAACAGACTTGACGGTGACCAAGCAGCTAAACTAGTATTTCTATTTAAGCATTATAACACATAGCTTATAAATAGACGTTCAGCCACATTTAGTTTTTTTTTTAATATAGTTCTCTTTTTTTGTAAAAAGCAGCTGAATGCTAAATTTCTTTTCTATTATTATAATTTATAATAAATATTACCACATTAAAATGCATCAAGGTTTTATTTTTTTATGAACAAATACATATTTAAGTGTTAAAATTTGAGCCCCCTTTTCTAAACTAAATTAATCATGATTTTTATTAAAAAAATCATGCTAATCAAAATCATGGTTTTAATCAACTGATTTAAATCATCTCATCCCTGTTTACATCTAATAAACTCTAAAACAAACTCGTAAAAGCAAAAACGCTGTACACCTTTTTTTTCTATCAAAAGTAAGGGCGACAGATTTTAATCTTTCCCAGAGCGGCGCAATAGTTGCATCGGTCCCTGGCACATGTTTCAAGCGCATGATTTTTTAAGTTATTCAACCTTGCATTTTAATACTTAATTAATGTAATTTATTATTGTATTATTATGTATTTATTGTAATTATGGACAAAGTTTAATGTTATATCTTTCGGATTAGTGCAATTTTTCAGAATATTCCCTCTAGAACTTTAAACTTGGATATACTATGTTATTAATGCTATAATTAATCGACGTATTAATTACTGGGAGCTGAATTTAAATTAGGCCTTTTATGCGTAATTTGTTTATACTCTGTACTTAAACGTGGATTTTATTACAGTATAATTAATGTGTGTGTATAAAAATTAAACTGTCAATTTACCTACCCGTAGGTGTATTTTAGGCGCCGTTTTATAACACAACGTAAAATGCTTCTAGGGACGTCGCCATGCTTTAAATTTAAATTTTAAATTAAAACAATACAGGTGCTTTAGCATTGATCTATCTTCTAAACAGTGGCAAAAACATGGTGATTGAAGTAACGGATTTTTGCTTTCAGGGACACAACCGATTATTTCCTAGAAAACTACCCCTTCGTGCATTGTCAGCTTTCCCACCTTATTGCAGGGAGTAACGGTAGAATCAGTGTATATGGTGCTTCCTCAGTTTATTTCAGTATTTTGTAACTTATACCTTCTGTTTCTAAAAAAACACGACACTTCTGTTGTAATACTAACTGTTACACGATCTAACCGTACTAGGCGTCGTGAGGGCTTACCAAGATATGCAGCTTTCCAAGCTTATTACAGTGGAGGAAAAGGGAGAAGCCGCGTGTTTTATTCCCTCTCCAAGGGAGAAAGCGGGCTGGTTGTGCGCTCCAAGCTCCTTCAGCCACGATCATGGAGTACCAACATACATGCATGCATGGTGAGATTAAGGTTAGGTGCAGTCAGGATAGGATCAAGGGAACGAAGTTAGGGTTCTGAGGGGGAAGATACTACGCCAAAATTCGCCTAAATAGCCGCACATCGTGACAGGAAAAAAACCTCATAGAGGGTAGAGGGTAACGGGAATCGAGCCCATTACCTCCCGAATGCTAAGCACTCCACTAGCTCGGTCACAGTGGAGACGGGCGGGTTAAATATTAATTTATCTTAAGTAAGCAGTGCTAGCCGAGTGAATGCAATCCTATTCGACTGTAATGTAGAAGTGTAGCCTATTCGATGAAATAATACACAACTCAAAATCTCAATGATCTTAATAATCTGACTTTAATACAAACAAGCACTTAGATTTTTAAAATGTTTAAGTTCAATTAATGTTAAAATCAAGTTAATAAGATGTCTGTATGCTTTCAGATTTAACCTTTTATAAATATAGACTAATACTTTTAATTGTCGTCAATTTTCTGAAATAAATAAATCTTTCCCAATTTCGAAAATAGTAATAAGTCTCTTAATTTTTAATTACGAAATCTGGTCAGTAATGTTATAAACAGTTCCTGCAACTAACGTCAATATTATTTGTCTGATTAAATTAACGAAACAAAGTAACTAAATTTTGTAATCGGCTTGTCTAAAAATCACAATAATCAATCCAACGCAACTATAGCCAAAATAACAAAAAGATTTATGGTACTGAATCTGGTGATCCTTTGTGTAACTTCACATATAAAAAACAAAGATATCTAATCACTCTATTTTAATATGCAATACCTTAACTAGCCTTTGATTTAAGTCTCACAAGACTTAAAGGTCATTATAGCTCAAACAAAGGATAATCTGAATAACTAATTCTATTCAAACAAATTTTCGATATTGATTATACAATGACTGCCCCAATTAATCAACACACTATAAAAATCATTTTCTTTTACCTATGTTTTGCCTGCTAAATCTGATTCTATTCTTTCAACTAATCACACAAAAAAAGGTATTGACCTAAATTTTCAATATAGAAATGGCACCTTTATAGGATAGTCAATTGTTCACTAGTCAACAATATCTAAAATTATTCCTACACGTAGAATTTCTAGTCCTTTTCAAGATCAATTATCCTAATCGACGGGGTTGAAGTCCTTTATTTCATCCTTGGGATAGTATACAAGCGTGCACAATGGACATTAGCATTTGCCAGCACTAAACTAAATCTTCCTTGTTCACTCACGTCCTTTAACGCTATATTAATTGTGTAACTTGTTTACTAATTATAACTCAGCATCTTATCGGTCCTGTCAACTGCTCCCATATTTTAGTTGTGTATTACACAGTCGGGTTTTTTCGGACTTCCTGTCTTTCTTATTCCACCGTATCGTTTGATCTTTGTGAAAAGTTGTCAACATACTAATATCCCTTCGATCTTTCCATCTGACTGCTAAAATATTGTCACTAGCCATCGATGTTGTCTGACCATTCTCCAATTTTCCTGATAAATCTGGCATCTGATTTCTGTACCACACGTGCCTGTTTTTTTTGTTAAAATAAATGGAAAGAGCTGGTGAGATATAAAACGTCTATCTCACAATCGCCTAAAGGAATAGTTTGATGCCAAATCGATAACGTTTTGTTTTATGAACTGCTTGAACAGCAGACAGAGTATACAACCTTCGTCAATTACGAAGTCCTGGAATGTCGTAAGCTTCTGGTCAATATCATTTGTTACATATGCCTAAATATACACTAATAATGTAAATAAATTTACAAATAACCATACATATAGTTTTCCATTATAAAATCCTAACTCATTTTGCACAAATAGAATATACCTATTTGTCCCACTTTACTACAGTATTAAGATATCATCCATTCTCTCACGCTACCTGTTCATAACAGTTTTGAACCTACGTTTCTGAAAACAGTGGGTACATATTATAGTCCCAATAAGGGTTTTACTATAATATTTCTCATGCAAATTTAATTCTTTCAGTTCAAAATATTTTATGCAACATTCAAATATTTATTGCCTTATAGAAAATATCAGTGGTGTAACAAATACACCAATACACTTAAAATAATTCTATGGAACAAGCACATATTATTACGGCATCAGAAATCCTTGTGGGAACCTCTTTGTTGCACATCATTAGTACCGTTGGTGCTTTATGGCTTCAATCACCACGACTGCCCTTACTCAGTACTCCAAAAGGTGGTGTTGTTTTCTCGCAGCCAGATATGTTAACGCAAGTTAGATTTAATTGTTTTGTTGGTCGCTTTGTGCGATGACTTACCAAGTCTTTATTTTAAAAAGTAGGATTGCGGTGAAAATGAAGATAACATTTTCCATTTAAAGAATGTGTGGGAGGGTTTGGGACAGCCTCTTGTTAACAGTCTGCTTTTTATGCCATTAGTGGTTGTGATACTTCTTATTTCTATAAGAAAAGAAAATTGGCAGCGCTGAAGGTATTTAAGAAGCACGCCTTCATGCATCTAGATGGACTACTGAACGTTGTTTATGTACGGATCCGAAACAAATAACATGTGACCATATATAACAAGAGGACGAAGTACGTGTAACAATAAGCCTTATGGAAGATGAAAAAATGGCAGGTCCAGATGGAATCCAATCCAAAATTTTAAAACTTCTTGACGATAAGGATAACTAGCATCTTTAATCAAATATATGACTTAGCAGAAATACCCATAGAATGTCTCAAATCAACCATTATCGCCATACCGAAGGAACCCAGTGCCAAAAACTGTACCGATTACAGCACGATTAGCATTATGTCACACCTCAAAATCTTCCTGAAAATAATAGACGAATATACAAACTTTGTAAAGAAAAGATAAGTGAAACTCAATTTGGATTTCGCAATGCCTCGGCACTAAAGAGGTTCACTTTGCTGTACAAGTTATATTTCAACGCTGCAGAGATGAGACTGTAGATATTTATGCTTGCTTAATAGAGTATCATAAAGCATTCGATAAACTTATTAATGTATTGGAACAAATAGGAATAGATGATCTTCAAATCATAATTAACCTCTACTGGAAACAATCGCCATATATTACAATAGATGGAGATAATCCAGAAGAGACAGAGATAAGACGAGGAGTGAGACAGGGATGTGTTCTATCGCCTCTGTTATTCAATATTTACTCTGAGCAAATATTCAATAAATCCCTGCGAGACATAGAAGCTGGTATATTATTAAATGGAACGAGAATGAATAAATAACGTTAGATATACGGGCGATGCGATCATAATCGCGGATAGTTTCGAAGGTTTAAGGGAACTCTCGTATACAAAATTGCAATGGTCAGTCGAAAGTGTAACATCAATAACTTACTTAGGTATATTGATAAATAGTCAATGGGGCCACGCTAAAGGAATAAACAGCAGGATTGAGAAACCCAGAACAAAATTTGTAAACATGCAGAAAGTGTTTAAGTCTCGAAATCTAAACTTGAATACAAAAATTATACTATTGAAGTGTTATAAACTGGACGCCTTTGAGATGTGGACGTACAGGCGTATACTGCGAATATCTTGGGTCGTCCATGTGACGAATGTTGAAGTATTAATAAGAATGAATACTTACTTACTTAACCTTTACTCCATTTCCTTGCGGGGTAGGCAAAACAATCCCTGCCTCTTATTTATTGTTCATTCACAATCTTTCTCCATGCTTTCATACCTCCGCATACCTCCGTAGTTTCCGCAAGATTCATACATAGTCTCTGACATGCCCTTTTGTTTTATAACTCGTTTTTCTTTCCTTTATCATAGATTCTACTACATTCAGCCAAGTTTTACGCGGCCTACCAGGGCCGGCCTTTCCCCTAACCTCACCCTCATATATTTGTTTCGTTAATCTTGCGTTGTTCATTCTCTCAATGTGACCAAACCAACGTAATGTATAACTTTTATATCTATCCATCATCGTCTTTTCCTCACCACACTCCGTCATTATGCATTCATTTTTTATCTTGTCCCTTCTCGTTTTACCACATGCGCTTCTCAGGAATCTCATACCCACGGCATTTATTTTTCTTTCGTTTTTTTTTACATCCCCATGTCTTACTTCCATACAGTACTGACGGGACGAATACGCCATTATAGATTGCTCGTTTCCCAGCTAGGCTCATGCTTTCATTTCTCATTATCGTCCACATACTTCCAATCACTTTCCTTCCAGCATTGACCCTTCGTCCAATCTCGCTCTCAATTGTACCATTTGCAGTAAACATTCTACCGAGATATGCCATTTCGTCCACTTGCTCCACAGTTTCATCTTGCAGAGTAATGTTACACGTCCAAACCGCACTAGGCGTCGTGTATGCTTACTACTGCAAACGGGTTGCCAAGCCAGCTAACAGGGAGATGGGCGTGGTCGAAATAAGAAGTAAAATGAATGATCCGGGAAAATATGTCTCCAGGCGCCACCACAATCGAAACTTTGCTAAAATAATTGTCTTAAGCTGGGTGTTAATTAACCCTACTTGATCGTGGAAAGTAGGATTGTGCTTACTCAATAAACTCTTACACGAGGGTTCTACAACAAACACTCGTCCCAAACAATCCAACTCAAACTCAAATATATTTAGTACTACCCAGGTTATTAGAAACTTTTTGAATACACCTCGTAAACCAAAATTTCCAAAACAAAATTTATCACTCAAATTTAACTGCATTCACGTAACCAACAGTTGTAAAAAAAAAAATCTGAAATACACGGGTCGTCACAAACTTCCTGATTGTACCCTGTATAAAGTTAAATCTCTACTTATTAATGCATAAAATAGTTCTTCATACAATGGTCGATAATTAATTTTTTTTTTAAATTCCTAACCAAAAGAAAATCAATGTCGTCGGCTTAATAATTGTTCCTTCAATATAATAGTGATAAAGTACTGCAAAGCAGCCAAACGAGAATAATCTTTGAAGGTTTAATGTTTCTAACATGAACGATGTCTTTTAAGTTTAGTTTTTTTTTTGTTTCTCCTTATGATACCTCTGAATCGCATGGGACATTCGTAAATATGTAAGTTCTCAAAACTCCATCTCTTAGTTATACTTAATGAAATTTTTAAATCAACAGCTGATCCGCCATTAGTGTATTGCGTTAAACGAAACTAACGTGAAGATCTTTTTTTTTTTTAAATTAACCTGGCAAATACAACCTTTCCGGTTGTTCATTTATCTTAAAACCAAAATATGCAAAGTCTACATTTAAATTGTCGAAAACTAGGTCACCAATTAAGTAAACGTCTCAAATGTGTCTCATAACTGGTTAAATAAACAACAGAATAAAAGTTAACGATAAATATATATTGTCCTGCACAAAATAATAATAAAAAAAAACAAATGTTTACATACACTGCAACAGCGTGGTTGGGAAACCAAACCACCACATCACTGTCAACACAAATTTGCGTTTCTGCTTAAATTCTTACTACTCAAACAGCCAATACAACATAACTCGAGACCGATTACCTTTTTCCTTCAACACTAATTAATTAAAAAAAAAAATTACACAACAACCCGCAAATAAAATTAACCAAAAAGATAATCGTGCTCAACTGAGTTTTCAAAGTTCTTAAATGTAATTCTTACTTAAAGACTGTCCATTCATCCTTCGCTTTTCTTTCTTCTCTCTTCCCGTAAACCAATTATTTGTAGTCCTTGTGTATCCTTAGATTGCCTGAAGGCACATAACAAGTACTCCACAATTCCACAAACACTTATTCCTTTCGGTACTCGCGAATAGTCCAACTATACGAGGTTATTACCCCAATAACCCGTAACAATCTGTACACGTTTGGTTGCCTCTTTAAAGTTTCTTGCAACCTTTAGGACAATTTAGCCCTTCCTTACACAAATAAACTTTTAATGTCATATAAAATTACTTTAACATTGGCTCAATTTACTATGAATATTTCGTCCACTTAAAGGTGGTCCCCTAAATAATTTGGAACTAAGGATCATTACAAGCACACGCGCCGCACTCAACACTATAACGTAACAACTGTTATCTTATTATTACGCACTTTTTTTTTCTTGAAGAAAAAAAAACCATAAACTGATTTTATCTTCAATCTCAATTTTATTAATTGTTTTATTTATGAATGTCTTATACGATTCATCCCCTTTTGGGTTACGCAGTTGTTTAAACAATGACTGCCTTCAATATTATTCACAAATATAACTCCAACTCAACCCATTCTGAGGTCACACTTCACCTCGCGCGCGCGTCTTCCACCGAACTCTCACCGACATCCACCAAAAGCAAAAGCCAAAAAGCCCCCCCGTCAATCTCTCACTTTCCTATTTATATCTCAAGCCATCCATCTTTAAACATGTCTTACTTCCTCGCTATATTCACCAATTGTATTCACTCAAACTTTCTTAGTGCCGACTGATGCTACCCTCTGCACAAACACGGTTGTAATTACTATACATCGCCATGTTTGTTCTTACCTGCAAATTTTACAATATGGAGAAGCCATTTCTTGTCATCACATTCATTCAGTGGCCACTCCGGACCATTACACAACTTTCAACGTTTATCTCTCACATGCGCTCATCCTCCTTCCGCAACATTTGCAAAAATAAGTACAGTCTAAGGTCTCAAATCCCATATACGTACATGTATTCTCAAAACTGAGTGCACAACATTACGAGAACTTTCTATAATCAACAATTAAACATACCAAATCTTTCTCTACCTATTTCCTAAAACATTATATACTTATGCATTCACATCGTCCGGCCAAGATTACTCCTTTATCCTCCAACATTCCATTCCTTACCCAGTAGTCAACAGTAGCAAAACATTATCGTCCCATCGACACATTTCTCTTCATATTTACATTCATCATAATTTATTTATTCCAACATCAATGTCTCTATAACATTCAAATACACGTATCTGCATACTGAATGATATTTCTCCTAAATTGCCAGTGGCGTATCATCCACCCACATACATTATGCATATACACAAAAAAAAAATTTTTTTTTCGTTCAAACTCAATACCCCCGTACTCAAAACACGTAATACACGTCATTATAACATCTTACATACAGGGTGCGTCAACACAACCTTACAGTAAATACACTACTCTCCTTTCCACCTTCCCGATTGAATACCACAATCTTAGTTTTGTTCACGTTTACATTTAGGTCCATGCTCTCACAGACTGTATCAAACTTCCTCAGAGCATGCTTGTTTAAGACATTTATCCATGTATACATTGAACAACCACGGTGACATCACACAGCCTTGTCGCACTCCTTGCTCAATCTTAAAGTATTCACTTACACCTCCTCTCACCCTAACACATGCCCGACTACCGTTGTATACTGCCCTTATTCCATTTATTAGACCTTTATTTACGCCATATTCATTTAATATTTCCCACAGCTTCTCCCTATTCATGTCATATGCTTTTCTCCAGATCTACAAACCCACAGTACAAATTCCTTTTTACCTTTAAACACTTTTCGATCACCTGCTGGAGAGCAACTATCTGATCGACACATCCTCTCCCTGGCATGAAGCCACCTTGCACATCCCAAATCTTAGTTTGTGTAGTTTCTCGTGCTCTATCAATGAGTATTCTTCCAAATACTTTACCAGGCACGCTGAGCAAGCTTATTCCTCTGTAGTGCTTACAGTCACTCTTGTTCCCCTTACCCTTATACAATGGTACAATCATCGCGCTCTTCCAATCACTCGGCACTTTTCCATACATAATGCATACATTGAATAATTCACACAATCTTCGTATAAGCTTTGTACCACCATACTTGAGCATTTCACCAGTGATTTCATCTACGCCTGCTCCCTTGCCGTTTTTTAACCTTCCTACCGTTTTCTCTAACTCATTTATTCCAATATCCTTCTCAGTTTCATTCATCATTTCTTCTATATTGTTTATTTAACCCTTCAGTCTTACTTTCCTCACTATTGTACAGCTTTCCGAAATATTCTTGCCAGCATTTCCTCACTTCACGATCGTGCCATACTATTTCGTTTCTAGCATTCGTCACTCCTGCAGCGTTCTCTTTTGGCCCACGTTTTGTATTTGGACCCATTTCCAGAAGATTTTTTCGTTTCCCTCAAAATCATTCTGCATTTTCTCTCCTTCCACAGCTATCACTCCCTCTTTACTTATTCTCTCTGCCTCCTTCGCTTCTTTATTTCTTAATCCGTCCTCATACAATCGCTTCTTCTCAGTCTCATTTTTTGCAGCAATCATTGCCATATACGCATCTTTTTTGTTACATACTGCCTTTTTTTCCGACTCATTCCACCAAGCACATTTTTTCTGTCTACCTACAGTCACTCTTCCACATATTCGCACGGCACAATTGATAACAGAGTTTTTCAAGCTTATCCATGCACTTTCAAGGTTAGTGTCTTTTATTTGTTCGTTCCACACTGTATCAGTCACATTCAACTCTTTACTCACAGCATCTGCGTATTTCATTCTCGCACCATTATCCACTAGTTTGTCAACCCTAATTCTGGACGTTCGCACTACGTTTGCTTTCCTTCTTCAGACCCACTTTTGCCCTAAACACACTCTCGATACAACCAAAAAGTGGTCCGATCCACACTCCGCTCCGCGCATTACTTTTGTGTCTTTCACCAGGTTTCTAAGCCGTTCATCATACACTATCAAGTCTATCATACTTTTAGATTCACCTCTTTGCCATGTATACATATGCACATTTTTATGTTTAAACCACGTATTGGATACAAACAGGCTTATCTCTACACAGATGTTCAGCAGGTGTTCACCGTTCTCATTGACTCTTTGGTCTCCGAACTTTCCTAGAACGCGTTCAACGTGTTCTCTCTGTACACCCACCCATCCGTTCATATCCCCCACTATAATCACTCTTTCGTCGGGCTTACATACGTTCAACAAGTTCTCTACTTCATTCCAGAAGTTCTCACGCTCCTGGTCTCTTTCTCCATTCACCGGAGCATAGCACGCAATAAGAAAAATTCATCGAAACTCCACTTTCATTCTAACCCATATTACCCGGGGAAATGCAAATTCGTACTGTTTAACACATCTTTTCGCTCTTTCACTTATGATCATCCCAACTCCTTTTGCGCCATGCACTTCCGTCTCAACTCCTGACCATAGAGCCAGGCTGCCATCCTCCATCTCCACACAAACATTTCCTTTGCGCTTTGCCTCCGATACACACAGAATATCAAGGTGTCTTTCGTACATTACATTCACAATTTCAAATTATTTACCATGCATACCTCCAACATTCCACGTACCGACTCGCCATCCATTCCTTGCACAGTCGTCAGCGACGGGGCCTGTCTGTTTCGATCTTGACCGCCCCTTGTAGCCAGGTCGATCCGAGGCAGTTGTATTGTTTTCTTGAGTAATACCATAGCGATGAGACCGGTTACTGGCCAAATCGTGCCCCGGACGATGTAGCATTCCCTACTAACGGTATCGTCCTACTACCGGACAGTTATTTGTCTACTGTCACGACATAATAGATAGATATAAATAATAGATCGTATACTTACTGTATGAATCTTTTTTTTCTTACCTACCCTTCATTCACACCACGTGTTTAACCATACTGCTCTATACGCGATTCCTGGTTCCACGCCCCTCACCGGACTTGCTGGTATTTATTAGCGACCAAATGATTCAATTTTTTTTTTTTTTTTTTTTTGGCTTTTCGAGTTATACTTATTTCAATGTCCTTTAATATTTATTTATCAAATCAGTTTTATTATTGTCGCGAGCCGTGACAACTTAAATAAATATTTTATTACTTCTCTATGATTAATTGTTATTGCACAAATGTTTACCTGTTCGAGTCCAATCCTTAGACAAAAGGTTTACGTTTGCTTTATAATTTTTTTAAGTTAAAGTTTTACCAATCACATGGGTTTAATAGAGTCGTATTTTTCGTAAATACTGTAGCAATCCTAAATGTTATTTCGCGCCTACTTCAACTAAAGAGCCTTTTACTGGTTAGATTATCATTATCTTTGTTTATTATTAATATTCAAACCGCTCGGTATAAAAACCTGTTCAAACATTTACCCTTATTTGATTGATTTAGAAGCTGCCGTTTAACATGTATTTAACTGAAAATACCGAAATAAAGCTAATTATTTAACTTAAAAAGTACGATGATCTTTTATGTTTAAATTTTTATTACAAAAAAAATTTCAATTTACCCGATTTCTTGTTTTATTGTTTTGAAAATAAAAGGTATTTGAATTCAAACGAAAAAAGTTAACTTTTAGAGTACAACTTCTTTAAATTTCAATAAGAATGAATAAAACAACAAATTATAAAAACCATAAAAATCGGACATATCATGAGGAATAAACGACGCTATGGCATACTTCAACGGATACTACAAAGGAAAGTGCTATGAAAGAGAGGACCCGTACGAAGGCACATCTTCTGGCTAAGGGATTTAAGGTCTTGGTACTCAATGTCAACAACAGACCTCTATCGAACAGCCTTCAACCCCAAAGCTGCAAAATTTTTTTGCAGCAGCATCCGTGTAGTTAAAAAGCATGTAACTATGTTAAATGCGTATATTTATTCGTTAGTAATAAACTCAAATGTTTCTCAGTCATATTTTAAACTCTTTGTTGAGGTTACTTAATTGCATTAAGCTAAATAACAAAGGTTTAACTTACTCTCCTAAATCAAAAGTTTAGTTAACCTATAAACTGACCATTCGTAGAGTAAAATAGTCATTTTGTAAATTGTTACTTAATCAACGTTAACGTGAATTAATGCTAATCGTCCTGTGTAACTTAAATGATCTTTATTAAATAGATCACTTAACAATGGACAAAAAAGGGTCAAAACGGGTCAGATTTAAATTAAATTGAATATTAACAAAGCTTCTAGACATAATACATCAAATTATCACTTAATTTATTTTAGGTGTCAAGTGTACAAGTCTTAAATTCATGTATTGAAAGGATAAAGGAAATTAATCCAATATTAAATTGTGTGGTTGCAAACCGATTTGAAGATGCCTTAAAAGAAGCACAAGCTGCTGATCAATTAATAAGAAGTGGTACAATTTCAGAAGAAGATCTTGTGAGAAGTAAACCATTTTTGGGAGTTCCGTTTAGTACTAAAGATTGCATTGCCGTTAAAGGTAAATACTATTTTTATTATATATTCTTTTGTTTATTTATACGATCTAGAATTCTCTTTAATATAAAAATGTAAACTTTCGCGATTATTACACATAATTAAAATACTTGTCCTTTTTTGTAATCGTGTAAATATGCACGATTTAAAAGATAAGCATTTTAATTAAAATACTCTGTTTATTTCCACCTAAATTACGTAAAAATCAAATATTGTGCAGAGGGTGATTCTAGTCAAGTAGATGTTTCGTATAATTTGATTTATGGAAAGGCCTGGCACTTATAATAAACGTATGGAAATATTTATTTGCGGTTTTTAAGGGCTCAAAATGTGTATACATCAATCCTTTATGGCAAATAAATCCTTTTAAATCTCTTTGAATTCTATCAACACCAATAAATCCCTATATCTCTTTAAAACCTCACTGTGAATCGTCATAAATCATTGTAAATATAAACAGGCCCATTTTTATCTATTTGCCCCCGTAATATCCATGCTTCGGGAAATTTAGTAAGGTATTATTAAGGGAACAATTCAGATAACAATCAGTGGCGTACCGACATATGAACGGGCCCTGGTTCCAGTTGTAGTGCGGGCCCTAACCCATCTCCCTTCCCCACAAATAAAAAAAAAATACTTATATAAATTTTTTTTAATAATTATTGAATACATAAAAAACATTTAAAACAAAAAACAAACGATATAGAGAGATTATATAGCTGAAAACAAACATTAATGCAAAATAAATTAAAAAAAACAAAAATAGAGTAAAGAGTAAATCAAGGTATTTAT
Organism: Vesta saturnalis; assembly: GCA_036346205.1. Lineage (NCBI taxonomy): Eukaryota > Metazoa > Arthropoda > Insecta > Coleoptera > Lampyridae > Vesta > Vesta saturnalis. Next base: position 1,824,734 of record JARFJB010000447.1, on the reverse strand, counting down.
ATTATAATTTTTTTCTTGCTTTTGATGTGGCAAAAGATGTTATCAGACTGGATACATTCAAATTTTTTGCTACCTCATTTTCAATAGAAATGATTGCCAGATTAGATAGCCGGTCTTGACTCATTATATTTCGTAAGTAATTTTTTATTAATTTTAATTTTGAAAACGTTCGCTCTGCTGTTGCTACCGTTACAGGAACAGTAAGAAATATCGTACAGGCTGTTACAATTTCAGAAAAGCTACTACTTGATGATCAATTATCAATTAATATAAATTTTAAGAGATCCTTTACCGAATTAATTTGGGTTAGTTCATCGCAGAAGCATTGTCGAAAACATGGGCGTAGCCAGCGAAGGGCAGGGAGGGGCAACTGCCCCCCCCCCCCTGGAAGAGCAAAAATAAATTAAATGATTTTTAAATTTTAATAAACAAAAAATTAAATCTAAAATTTTTCTGTTCTGCATATTTTTTGTTATCTGTTTTATATATTTTGTTTGTTATTGTGGTCGTTTGGTTGCTTTTATGAACATTTTAAAATTAATTAATTAATAAGCTCTAATAAATAAAATTATTCGCGTGGCCTTTGTCACTAAAATATATTTCATCAGCAAAAACAAAGCAGTTTGAAAACTGACATAGTGCTAAATATATATTAATAGCGTTTTCGATCTATGCATTTAATGCATTGGTGCACACCAGAATTGTCCCACACCAGAATTGGATAAGTGTTTGATTTACTCTCAGGATACGTCAATTTTAGTGTTCGATTCAACCACTTAACAGTCGGACATTTTTGAGAAAATGGTAAAAAATTGTCACTTTTTGTTTTCATTTAACTACCTTTTAATCCTATTAATTAATTAAAATAAATTTACTCAATAAGTAGTTTTAGTGTGAAATATTTTGAAACATTCAAGACACAATCCTACATCAGAATCCGAAATATATACTCTATAACGTACGTAAGACCTGCACCAACAAGTTAAAACAAAAGTTGCCTGAACGAGACTCGGATCGTCAGTGTACGGAAAAATGTCACGCCCGAGTGCAGTTCGTGCAAAACTATTAAGTGGTTAAACACAACTTGCTCCAAATCCTAACATAGGACAGTATTTTTTGCAACAAAGTGCTCTTGCCTAGCGACAGTATCCTATTTAATAGTGTAACGAAACCCCACTGGTTTTCTTCGAGAAAATCGAGATACAAGTGAGGAATATACGGGAACCGGCGATGCGAATGTTCTGTCAATTTCTAGGCTCATAAAGGGTATATAACATTGCCTATCCGGCGCGAAGACAGACAGTACAGTACAGTACATAGTGCAGGATACGAAGTTGCATACGGCGAATAGAAAGCGAGGCGCGAGATTTAAAAGCGGAATAGTTAAAAAGTGTTGAGAAAGTGAATATTTGTGTTGTTTTGTTAACTTTATTGGTTTTAAATAAAGTTGGTGTGAATAGTTATCAGTGTTAAATTATTGCCTGGGTAACAAGAGGGAAAATCCGTAACAATAGTTTTACCACAGAATAAAGAGACAGAAATCACAGAAAAGACAATATGGATATAAGAAATTGGTTACAAAAGGGTAAGTTAAATAATTTCAGTAGAAAATTAAATTTTAATTAAAATTTTAGAGTCATTCCATTAGAAATGGTCCAAAATTTGAAAATTGGTTGCTCAACCAGCACCAAATAAAAGAAAACTACCATGTAATGATAGCTTATAATGTAGATATGTTATATCCGATGTTAATTTTGTTCAAAATTATTTGTATCGCAACGTTTGGAAAAAATTCAATTGCAGCCCTTTAAAAATTGCCAATTGCTGTTTACTCTTTGCTTGTACCTTTGTGAAACAATTTTTATTAGCTTTGGCAAAAGATTCTGTGTGCATTATTAATATAATTTTATATATTTTTCATTATTATGATGCCGACTTTTTGCCTTCTAATTATAACAAAATTACAATAATGCAACGATTTTGACAGCTGATATCTCAAATGGGACTAAATATAAAAACTTGAAATTTTCACATATTTAAGATCAAACAGCACTTTATACGTGCTATTAATTTCATTTTGTGTTTTTAATCTAGAGAAAAATATTAACATCGGATATCCACATTATAAGCTATCATTACATGGTAGTTTTGTTTTATACTAATTTTATACTAGGGACTAAGAACAAGAATGATATTAGGTTATTATTTTTAGGTCAAAAATCTCTAAAACGGAAAAAGTTCATGATGACAGTAGTGGAAGTGGAAGCAATGATCGTGATGAAGATGAAAATAAAATGGTCGGAACATCAAAATCGGAACCTATTTTTGAAGGAAGCTCAAGTAGTTCTTCAAATCTGTCTCTGGAACTGGGACCTCCAAACAAACTGAAGAACGCGATGGCTACCATGAAAATGACATTGGTCGTTATGTTAGTTGTGCCAATAACTTGCCTTCTGAAAAAAAGAAGGAATTGTTGACAAACCCTTGGGTTCCATCATCCAATTACGATTTTGCTTCTGATGCCATTCACTTGAAAAGGAAATTTAACCATCGCTGGTTAGATCAATATACTCCATAGCTGGTGTACTCAAGTCGTTTGAAAGGTGCTCTATGTTTGTATTGTGTTTTATTTCCGGCAAGAATTGCTACAGTTAAAGGAGTTTTGGGGTCATTTATGGTAAGGCCTTACATCAAGTTTAAGGATATACATGAAGATTGTAGAAAGCACGTTGGCAGCCATTACCACAAATCTTCAACAGCTGCTGCAAATGCATTTCTTGAAAATGCTTCTGTTGATGGCCAGTTGCAAATAGGGCACCATAAGACGATTGAAGAAAATAAACAAATATTGTCAGCAATTATTTCATGCATAATATTTTGTGGAATTCATGATTTGCCGCTTAAAGAAAAACAAGGAAATGAGGGAGTTTTCTTTGACCTTTTAAATTTGAGGATTAACTCTGGTGATGAGAAACTAAAGAGCCACTTGGATAAATGTCAAAAAACGCAGTCTATACCTCGCCAACAATTCAAAATGAGATCATACAATTATGCGGTGAAGTTATCAAAGAAAAATAATCGAAGACTGTAAACGGGCAAAAGCTTATGCTGTAATGGCTAATGAAACAGCAGATATCGCTGGAAAAGAGCAGCTTTCTATTGGGTTAAGGTTCTATGATGAAAGCCAAAAATAATCAGGGAGGAATTTGTAGGCTACATTGAGTTAAAATGTCAAGATGCTTCTACAATCGCTAGCGCAATTCAAAGTTTTTAGAAGATAATAATTTTTCCGGCGATAATTGTGTGGGATTCGGATTTGACGGTGTTCCACGATGGCCGGCAAAGAAGGTGCTGTACAGGCCATTCTTAAAAAAAGTACGCTAAATCTTTATTTTTCCATTGCTCCAGCCACAGACTAAATCTTGTGGTCAATGATACTAGCAAGCTACCAGAAATAAGAAACACAATTGCAACGATTAAAGACACAATAACCTTCTTTCGTAAATCGCCAGCCCGTAGGAAATCGGTTCCAAATCTTTCAAGGCTCTGTGAGACCAGATGGTCGGAAAAATATAATAGCATAAAAAAATTTTCAGAAAGCTTCACTGACATTGTTAAAGCACTAGAACATCTATCTGTAGAAGGAAACTATGCAACAAGAAAATCTGCCTACCAATTGCACTGTGCAGTTACTAAACCAATATTCATCTTAGGCTTAAACATAATTGCAAGATACTCTGCAATTTTGGAACCCGTTGTAAACGTTTTACAAGGTAAAAGTATGGATTTGGTTATGGTGAAGAAACATATTGATGATATTCTAGATGTAATCAAAGAAGATCGACAAGATGTCGAAAATGTTTCTTATGAATTATTTAAAAAATCACTTGATATCGCAGAGAAAGTAGGGGCTGAGTTGTCAGTACCACGAGTCACTCAAAACCAAGTACACAGAAGTAATCCACCATCTGAGTCTGCAGTTGAATACTGGAAGCGGTCAATAATCATCCCCTATCTTGATTCTTTAACTTCGTCTTTGGATGCTAGATTCTCCAACGAAAATACACCTGCTTTTGCTTTAACTTATCTTCAACCTTCAAGCATGCTCAAAATGGCTTCAAAAGATTTCAAAAATAATGCAGAATCTTTCATGGAATTTTATAAGTTGGGTGATGTCTCTGCAGAATTAGATTTGTGGTACAATATGTGGAAGAAAAAGAATTTAGCAGAAGACAAATTAAAGGACATTGAAGTGGCTGCACTTTTGGAGGAAACTAATGTTTTTTTCCCTGCAACAAGGCACGCACTGCTAATATTAAGTGCTTTCCCATCCACTACTGCTACCGTAGAAAGATCGTTCAGTACCCTGCGAAGGGTAAAAACCTAGCTCAGGAGTACAATGGGTGATGACAGACTCACTGGGTTGTGTTTGATGAGTGTGCATCGAAAATTTGTGAAGGAAAATCAGGACTGCATAGTGAAGAAAGTTTTGGATAAATTTAGTTTAAACCCAATAAAAATGTTATTAGTTTAATTTAAGTATAATTAAAATCTCAAAGTTTTGTTTTCATTTGCCTTTTCTTTTTATCCTAAAATTTTACATTTTGAACGACCATGGACCATGGTATGCCCGCCCCCCCCCCTGTTATAAATCCTGGTAATAATGTGTGTAATTTTTGTGCCATTTCAAATAAATAATCGTCTGTGCTGTTAATTAATATATCTTTATTTAATATTTTGAATGTTTGATTTATGTGACAGAAACCTTTAGATCGGTTTTCAATTGCACAATTAAAATATCCAGTGTTTTCAAAAATACAGTTCTTCTGAAATTTTCTTCATTAGTTTCAGCGCAATAATGATTTTTGGTTTCGTCGAAAAATAATTTTGGGCGAGACCTCCGTTTTTCTGAAAACACTGGACTTATTCCCCATTTTATCGCTAACTGCCCCGCTTCACTTTTAACGCAATGAAACTGCTCCCGCATATTTCGTAAGGCATTCTCGAATAATTTTGCAGCTTCACTAATACTTTGTGATTTTTTTTGAAGTAGTTTCGACAGTGGATTGCAAAATATTTGTTTCAAACACCACTAAAACAACAGTTTCAAATTTTTCTAAAAAGTTTTTAAGTGAGTTTGCTTCAACAATTTCATTTTTTATTTTAGATGTTAAAATAATTTTTGAAAGTGTTTTCAATATGTTTAAAAAATTAAATCGTAGTGCATGTAAGGTATCATGCCTAGAGGACCATCTTGTAGGCACTAGTCTCTTTAATTTTATTGTATCGCTGTCTTTGTCAGTTGGGTATAGCAATCTATTACAATACTATTACCAAAAAACACAAACATTCTTTCAACAAAATCAAAAAAGTTTCTTACAGTTTCAATATTTTTTACGGAATCATTTAAAATTAAGTTTAGATTATGCGCAGCGCAGTGAACATAAGGAGCGTTTTTAACTTTTTTTGAAATTATGGCTTGAACGCCATTATAAACGCCACTTATATTTGCTGCGCCATCATATCCTTGGCCGCGCAGTTTATCTATACAAATGTTTAATTTATTTATTTCGGCAATTATTTTATTGCTAAGTGTAGTTGCAGTTTGATCAGTTACGGAGACAAATCCAAAAAATGATTCGTTAATTACGACATCTGACACAACGTTTTCTTCGGTGCGTACGATTTCTACATATCGAAAAACTAAACTAAGCTGATCTTTTTTTGAAATGTCTTGAGTTGTAAGTAGTAGACCGGCACTAGACGCCATCTTGGATTTTGACGTCACTTCCGGTTTTACACGCCCACGTGGGAGACCATATTTTCCGCCCTTATTTTTACTCGCTTACGTGTAGGACGTATTTTTTTACCCCTATTTTTTACACATCCACGTGTGAGACCGTGTTTTCAACCCTTATTTTTATACGCTTACGTATGAGACCGTATTTTTTATCCTTATTTTGAGATGGTGATCTTTTAATTATTTTTATTAATATAAGATGATGATCTTTAATTATTCTTATTAATTAATTATCCTAGGGAAATTCTTAATCTGATAGCTTTTAAGATGATGATCTTTAATTATTTTAATTAATTAATTATTTTTACTCGCTTACGTATAGGACGTGTATTTTCACCCTATTTCTTACACACCCACGTGTAGGACGTGTTTTTTCACCCCTATTTTTTACGACAGCTCACGTATAGAATGCGTATTTTCAACCCTCATGGTTTCTTTTCGAGGTCAACCCTAATTAAAGCCTTTTTTGCACATGCTTACGTGAGGGGCAGGTCTTGGTGCTGGATCTGGACCTAGATCTTGGACTTTGAGTTGGTCTTAGGGTTATTTTTGACGGTATTAAGGTCCTTCTGACTATATTAATACCAGTACCCCTGGAGGTTAGGCAAATGCACACGCATACAATGTTGAAAATTGCACAATTAATAAGATATTATTATTAAAATTATCGGTCCTATTGCTTTAAAATGGCCAAATGCTATTGGATGATCTTTTACCTAAACGTTGTATTTCTAATAAGGAGGTTCTTGTGGGACACGTGTAGGGCTTCGCAACCTTATAAGATAAGTGTAGAGCTTAGCCTCTATCGTGGCCCCCTTGGTGCAATTGTATGTTGTTCTAACTTAATCTTACAGCTGTAGGCCTTCGATCCGTTATTCAAAAATTGTATTCTAATAAGGGGGTTCTTGTAAGGCAGGACTTGTATCAGAGTCTGCGCCCTGGCCCCTTTGAGTAAAAATTGATTTTAGCGCCATCTAGTGACGTAAAGACTAATGAAAATTTTCTATAATAGAAGCTGATAATGCACACATCTCTCTTGCTCTATCTTGTTTCTTCCTCCCCCTCTCTCTTTCTCTCATACACACACACACACACACACACAAACAAATCAATTAGTTAATCAATCTCAAACAAATCACGATCGATTATCAGATAAAACTCAATCAAGCAACCGAAATTATGTCTTACAGTTTGCGGAAACCTGATTACAGTTCAAACTGAATGCATTAAAGGCTAATTAAATATGACGTGAAGTATAGACAGATCCTCTAAACAGTCACCACCTATACATTAGGAACATTATATCTGATTTATCTGCATGTTTAATTACATACACACAAAACTGTTTCATTGTAACGTGTTCATTAACAGTTAAAAAACCCATTAAAAAAGTAATAATTACTTATATATAACATAGAGTTAAATTAAAATTAACATGTTTTTAAGAATATCGAGCTGATATAACGGAAATAAAAGGCAAAAGGTTTTAATGGTTTATTATTATATACGTGAATTAACAATAACTATAAGTTTAAAATCCGTGCGTACCTACTATTTTGTAGAGCTGATCTTATGACGTTAACCTGTGTAATAATACATTTAAAAAATCTTTATCGGCATTTTTGTTAGCAATATCAGGTAAAAAACATATATTAAAAATAATACGCTTACCTTTAGAAGTTTTTCCTTCAACGCTACCATATGTTAAACTGAAATGTTTTATACGTGTCTTCAGCCGTGAGTCGTCGTCATCATCATGATTTTGAGATTTGCCCTTCCCCCCTACCTCATCGCTCTTCTTTCTCTTCTGTGAACCATCACCATCATCTTGGATGTGAGATACATTCAGCTCAATCACGTCATCGCTTTCATCATTATCTTGAACGGTTATGTTGTAATAGTTTATTAACAAGTCAGTAAAATCTCTAATGTCCGCTGATGTTGGCTCATTAACAGGAGAATACATTATAGCAATGCTCACTCGATGACAGTTACACTTTAAAGAGCGAAACACATGAGAAAACGAGTACGCAGCTAACCTTTGGTCTTGTGCGCAAACGTACTCGTCAATGTTAGGGTAGAATCGGTTATCTTCGGGGATGTCTGAAGTATTGACCTAACCACACTCTAACATAGTCCCTAGGGGCATGTTTATAAATCTAAACGCCTCTTTTATGGTCGAGGTATTTTCTCCTAAGACGCGTCTTAGTATAGCTAGTATAGCTTTTTTGATATCGAGGGAAGAAGCAAGATTTCGAACGGTTGTAGTATTTCCAGAGCTCTATCGCAATCAATTAAATTTAAGAATAATCTCATCTCTATGTAATAATAGACGTAGTATAAAAGTTATATATTTTAAATGTATTTAATGTGTAATCACTGTTTAATGAGTTTTTATTATTATGATGCAACATTAGTGGTATTAGACGTTTTTTAAAATATTTGTGTTTTGAATGTAAATTTTTGTAAGTACAACATAATTGTTAAATGCTAGTGTGGTATTCCGGTTTTCTGTATTACTTTCTAAATAGTTTAATGTTCGGTATGTAATCGCGTGTTTATATTCAGCCATTCACGAAGCGTTTTTTAGTGAGACACGTTGTATAAAAAATTTCAGTTTAACATATGGTAGCGTTGAAGGAAAAACTTCTAAAGGTAAGCGTATTATTTTTAATATATGTTTTTTACCTGATATTGCTAACAAAAATGCCGATAAAGATTTTTTAAATGTATTATTACACAGGTTAACGTCATAAGATCAGCTCTACAAAATAGTAGGTACGCACGGATTTTAAACTTATGGTTATTGTTAATTCACGTATATAATAATAAACCATTAAAACCTTTTGCCTTTTATTTCCGTTATATCAGCTTGATATTCTTAAAAACATGTTAATTTTAATTTAACTCTATGTTATATATAAGTAATTATTACTTTTTTAATGGGTTTTTACAACTGTTAATGAACACGTTACAATGAAATAGTTTTATGTGTATGTAATTAAACATGAAAATAAATCAGATATGATGTTCCTAATGTATAGGTGGTGACTGTTTAGAGGATCTGCCTATACATAAAGCATCATTGCATTAGGGTAGAAATTATTTATTATTTCACGTCATACTTAATTAGCCTTTAATGCATTCAGTTTGAACTGTAATCAGGTTTCCGCAACTGTAAGACATAATTTCGGTTGCTTGATTGTGTTTTATCTGATGATCGATCGTGATTTGTTTGAGATTGATTAACTAATTGATTTGTTTGTGTGTGTGTGTGTATGAGAGAAAGAGAGAGGGGGGAGGAAGAAACAAGATAGAGCAAGAGAGAGGTGTGCATTATCAGCTTCTATTATAGAAAATTTTCATTAGTCTTTACGTCCCTAGATGGCGCTAAAATCAATTTTTACTCAAAGGGGCCAGGGCGCAGACCCTGATACAAGTCCTGCCTTACAAGAACCCCCTTATTAGAATACAATTTTTGTATAACGGATCGAAGGCCTACAGCTGTAAGATTAAGTTAGAACAACTTACAATTGCACCAAGGGGGCCACGATAGGGGCTAAGCTCTACACTTATCTTATAAGGTTGCGAAGCCCTACACGTGTCGCACAAGAACCTCCTTATTAGAAATACAACGTTTAGGTAAAAGATCATCCAATAGCATTTGGCCATTTTAAAGCAATAGGACCGATAATTTTAATAATAGTATCTTATTAATTATGCAATTTCCAACATTGTATGCGTGTGCATTTGCCTAACCTCCAGGGGGTACTGGTATTAATATAGTCAGAAGGACCTTAATACCGTCAAAAATAACCCTAAGACCAACTCAAAGTCCAAGACCTAGGTCCAGATCCAGCACCAAGACCTGCCCCTCACGTAAGCATGTGCAAAAAAGGCTCTAATTAGGGTTGACCTCGAAAAGAAACCATGAGGGTTGAAAATACGCATCCTATACGTGAGCTGTCATAAAAAATAGGGGTGAAAAAACACGTCCTACACGTGGGTGTGTAAGAAATAGGGTAAAAATACACGTCCTATACGTAAGCGAGTAAAAATAATGAATTAATAAAAATAAATAAAGATCATCATCTTCTTAAAGCTATTAGATTAAGAATTTCCCTCAGGTTAAAAATAATTAATTAATAAAAATAATTAAAGATCATCATCATCTTAAAAGCTATCAGATTAAGAATTTCCCTAGGATAGAAATAATTAATTAATATAAATAATTAAAGATCATCATCATATTATAAACTATCAGATTGAGAATTTCCCCTAGGATAATTAATTAATAAAAATAATTAAAGATCATCATCTTATATTAATAAAAATAATTAAAAGATCACCATCTCAAAATATGGATAAAAAATACGGTCTCATACGTAAGCGTATAAAAAATAAGGGTTGAAAACACGGTCTCACACGTGGATGTGTAAAAAATAGGGGTGAAAAAATACGTCCTACACGTAAGCGAGTAAAAATAAGGGGGGAAAATATGGTCTCCCACGTGGGCGTGTAAAACCGGAAGTGACGTCAAAATCCAAGATGGCGTCTAGTGCCGGTCTACTACTGTTGTATCAATAATTATCTAAAAAAACGGACATGAACTAATTTTGTGAATTAATTTATTTTTAATTGCATTTCCGAGTGAATCTAGCACCTCATTTTGTATTTTCGGGCTAAGATAAGTAATCGTTCCTTTTTTTTTATTTTTAAGTAAATTTTCCAAAACAGTGTCATATTTGGACAATAACTTTATAACAGCCAAAAACATTCCAGGGTTTTCTGAATTTATTGTTTCATCCGAATTATAGATTCGTTTTCAAAATCAATAGTTTTATTTAATCGCCATTTGTCGTAAATTGCACAACATTGATTGCGCTCATTAGTCGCTTCATGGCTGTTTATAGCCCGATTTAAATGTATCCAGTCATCAAAACCTAAACTAAGAGAAGTTTGCTTTTTCGAGAACAACCAACAGGGTTGACAATAACATTTATTTAAAATTGTAGAATAACACAACCACATTCGTTCCGTTGCGTTGTAAAGCCGACTTTCGAAGTTGTTTTGTAGTAAAAAAGGGCCAGTAGGTTTGCAAGGGCCATTCGAAATAATAAATTGTTTTTGGTCATTTATTAATTCCCCAAGAAAATGTCCACGGTCAGTTACATTTTCAATGTTCACTAGAAATTAACACAGTTAATGCATTAAGCAATAATTAAAAATAATATAAGTTCTTACATTCTTCGGAAATTGATGAAGTCTCTAACTCATGCTCAACGGTTGCTGACGAATTCGGGAATACCAAGTCTAAATTATTAAAATCAAACATGAAAATTAGGAATTACTTTATTATTTACTTATTACTATTAGTGTAAAGACAAATGACAAATTTGAAGTTTGGGAATAAGATTTATAAGATAGCTAAATAAAATAAATAAATAAACTTACCAGCGGTTTCAGTTTCACTGATTATTTCGGTCATTGCAGGGGTACAACTAGAAGTTGAGGGTTTACTCGGTTCAACTTCGCTACTATAACTAGTAGTAGCAGTACGAGAAGTCGATGGTTCATCAATTTTTGGTAGCTTATTTTTTCTTTCATCTGCTTCAACTTTTTGCTTGCGTTTAGCACTTCCAGGTTTATGTTTGTACTGGCTCATTTTACATAAAACACTAAATAAAAACAAATATTGGTACGAGACAATACCGTTCTATCACGGCGTTTTAACTTAAATAAGATGGACAATGATCGTTGGGGGTGCAAACTGCAAAAATAAAGAACTGGGAATGGGAAGGGGAACTAATAGGTTTTGGGATTTTCCGCTATTGCCAAATATAGTGAATTAGCAGCCAGCATAAGCCGGATAGAAGTAATAAAATTAGCACCCTTTTTACAATACAAAAGTTATAAAAACCATTGACAAGATCTTGCCCTATTTCTATAGAAAAGATACCGTGACCGAACGCATGCCGCTTCCCGGCCAGATGCTATCCATAAACTGGAAAACAATTTGTTTGTTTAATAGTACTATTAGCTACTGTTGGCACTTCCGTTGCAGATGCAGCAGTTTTGTTTATCGCTTTAACCTTTAACTTTAACACATTTTTTTTAATGCACAATATTTTTATTTTTGAATAACAAATATGTTTGGACTCATTCTTATATTTTTAAATTACACAGTACACTAAAGTGCAGTTTCTCTCGGACGTTTAGTAATTATAGAAAATAAGAGTGATATCTCTGATGCAAGACGTGTACAAAAATAAAATTGTTTTTAGATTGTACAGTACACGAAATTCATAATGTGTAAGTAAACTGTGTATGGTTTATAATTTGTATAATAGTTTATTGTATTGATAGGATTAGTGGGCACCGAAAAAGACCTAGTGGGTCGAAATATAAGCGTATAAAGTAACTTTGGGATTTATTTTCTGATTACTAAACGTTAGAGAAAAAATGCACCAATTTAGTGAAATATAAACATACATTATGTACAAAACTGTTTGGCGCATTGATTCTTGTAAAAGAACGAGAGGTAAACCACGGACCCCGAGGGGCCCAACATTGTGTACAATTTAGCATTTCGGACCTTTCGGGGTCCGGGCTACCCGTGGAACCATATTCGGTACGCCACTGATAACAATGGTTGCTATGGTACTTATGTTCATGATAAAGTTGGATATACCAACCCTTATGGATATCAAATATCGGGTAATTTAATAATGGTTGGTGGGCGGCTATTAGTAGGTGACAATAAGACTTTCTGAATTAGAAGTGTTTTGTAACTGTGGTTTCATATTAGTTGAGTTGATCCACAGTTTTTACCTTTTGAACGCGTTGTTTCGGAAGCGGACTCTGCTTCCGTCATCAGGTTTAATCCTGAGAAGGACTGTTTTCGCACTTGAGTCGAATTCATATATATATATATATATATATATATATATATATATATATATATATATATAATATATGTATATATATATATATATATATATATATATATATATATATATATATATATAGAGGTATGTTTTTATAAGTACTGTTTAATTAAAAAGACTGCAAAGATATCGCAATAATTTTATTTTTACATCAAAGCCTGTATTAATCTACTTTTCTACATAATTTCCGTGAATATTGAGGCACTTGTCATAACGTGGCACCAGTTTTTGAATACTCATAAAATTCTGCCACCTGACTTGTTAACCACTGTATCACAAATGTTTTGACTTCGTTATCGTCTTGAAGACGCTGACCACCCAGGTGTTTCTTCAAGTGCAGGAACAAATGGATGATCTAGAGTTTCATTTAAAGATTTGATGAGATCTTTGGTCCGATTAGCCACATGTGGACGGGCATTGTCATGCAGCAAAACGATACCCTTACTCAACTTGCCACGTCTTTTGTTCTATTGCACACGCAGATTGTTCAATGTCTCACAAAGACGCTGCATTGATTGTCTCATTACGAGGCAGAAACTCCACTAGCAATATCTTTTCTGTCCAAAAACTGTGCACATGATTTTCCGGGCAGAAATTGTTTGTTAAACTTCACTTTTTGGGTGATGATGAATGTCGCCATTCCATGGATTGTTGTTTGATTCTGTGACGTAGGCCACCCATGTTTCGTCACCAGTAACAATTTGGTCTAAAAATCTTCACCTTCATTGTGGTACCGCTCAAGGAAAGTCAATGCATGCCTAAACGTTGGTTTTGTGCAAATCCGTCAACATTTTTGGAACCCAACGTGAACACAATTTGGTAATTCAAGTTCTGGTCACAATGCGATACAAAACACTACGAGAATATTGAGGAAAGCAGTCGCACAATGATGAAATTGTAAAGCGTCTGTTTTCTCTCACCTTTTCGTCCACTTTCTGCACCAAATCTTCATTAACGACCGAAGGACGCCCACCTGTTCTTTATCATGCACATTTGTGCGGCCATCTTTAAATGTTACCCATTTCTTACCATTCCATCACCATAATGTTTTGTCCGTAAACTTCACAGATCTCACGATGAATATCGATCGGTTTTACGCCTTTAGCATAAGGAATCGTATAACAGCGTACTTCACAATCGGCGGGACTCACGATTGTCGGAGGCATCTTAAACACTCAGTAAACAACGATACAATGAATAATCAGACTGTAATGGCGTCAGTGCGTAGACAAGAGATGTTAACCAGCGCATGCGGAACGCCGACCGTAGCTGCGGCGAATCGCAAAATGATACTATATAAAATATATTATATATATGCGTGTCTATGAAAGGTTGGGAAATCTCGAAACTAGAGATACTAGAGCCCAAAATATATCGATTAAACCGAACATACCTTAGTATTGATAAGTAAAAAGATACAAGGGTGTCAAAGTTGTAATTTTATTTTCTATTTTTCCTTATTGCTTGAGAAGTTTTTTAGATTTTTGCATGAAACTCAGTATATGGGGTTTTTTTTGTATGAGAAATAAGATTCTGCCCTTAATTTTGGCCAGACTTATAGAGGGCGCCACATACAGCATTATTTTAGTAAATAATCTGTCAGAAAATCTTTGCGCCACCCTGTATGCAATAATTGATCGAAAAATCTTAATCTCTCATCCTTTCTCAACGAAAAAGATGTACTTGTCAGCAGTGTTTAAATTTAATAGTTTCTGAGATATTTGCTTTTAAACGTATCAATGCATTTTGAATTCAGTGTACTCCATATTTTTTTAACATAAATCAAGTTGCTCTGAAAAACATCCGCATCGTGTTGCTATGGTTTCTAATGTTGATTATAAAATTACGTTCAGTGTTATTAATAATTATCAGTTAAAATTTTGTTCTAAACTTAAAACGTTATGGAGTATACGTTTGTTGAATAATGCTGATATGCATTTAATGTACGGATTGGCCCGATTTAATGCTTTAGAAGCTCAAAGATTAATAAAAAGATTCATACATTACAAAAAGAATTACAGTTTTATTAGAATCTATTTAAAAAAAGACTGCATACAATAGAAAATTTAAAGGAAACTATTAACTAAAGAATAACTACACAAATTGTTCAAAATGATCACCACCTTGCCTAACGCACTCCCGAGCACGACGAATTAGTGATTCTTGCATCATCCAAAGTATTTGAACCTTATTCTTTATTTCCTGAGCATGGTGGAAAATTCTTTGCCGTAGTTCATTCTTGGTTTCCACGGGATTATTATAAACACGTTGTTTCAATTCACTCCAGAAGAAGAAATCGAAAGGACTTAAATCCAGTGGCCTAGGTGGCCAGGACACAGGTCCTGATCGGCTTATCCACCGGTCTGGATATACTCTATTTAAATGTTCTCTAACTAGTAAGATAAAATGAGGTGGAGCACCATCGTGCATAAACTACATGTTCATGCGTGTTTGCAATGGAAGATCTTCTAACAGATTGGATTATTGTTCTTCAAGAAATTCTAAATATCTTTGGCCATTTAGTGTAGGTGGTACTCAACAGGTCGTATTATATGATATGTCCAATTATTCCTGCCCATAAATTAATTTGAAAATTGTACTTGATTCCGGGTTTGTCTTATACCGGAGGGTTTTCGTCTGCATAAATGTGTAGATTATTTATGGGCCCGTCCCTAAGAAATCCTGCTTTGTCCGAAAATAATATTAAGCCAGTAAATTCATTATCTTGGTTAAACCTCTCTAAGAGCCATGTAGAAAATTCTACTCTTGCAGGGTAGTCATCCACGCTTAAACCTTATACTTTTTGAATGTGGTATGGATGCAGCAGTTACTCTCGAAAAATGCTGTTTACTGTACATTTTGAAACCTGTAATTCGTGTGCTACATTCCTAACACTAATTGTAGGATCTGCAGCGACAGCATCCAGAACATTTTCTTCCAATTCAACTGTACGTATAGTTCTGGAAACCCCACCATGTCGGCCCATATTTGACATGAAACTACCTTCAAAAAGTTAATGTTAAATGTAATTTCACATCCTTTACTATTTAACATAATAAAAGTTTCTTACCAGTTTCTCGTAACCGCTGATCAATACATTGGAAAGTCTTTGAAATAGGCAATTGTGCATTGGGAAATCTTTGGGCGTACAACCTTCGAGCTCTTAAAGCATTAGATCGTGCCAACCCATAAATTAAATGTACATCAGCATATTCGAAAAACGTTTATTGCACATGTTGCGCCATAACAACTTATTTCGCAGGTGTAATGCGCTTAAGCTCTGCGTATTATTGGAATCCGTATGGGTTTCATTTCCGTACTAACTTGGCTTATTGGATTTTCTCCTAGTGCGATGTATGTGGCTTCGTTGAGTTGTGTTCTCGTCCTTTGCCACTATCTGTATATTATCCTATTGTATGCGGTGGTCTTCGTTCCAGACATGTTCGACGATTCTAGATTTTTCTATTTCGCCCGTGGGGACGTTATTCCTGTGTTCTCACTTTGAGTTATCTACTGCTCTCTCCTATGTATGCTCTGCCGCATTCCCATGGTAGGTGATATACGCATATCTTGGATTTCTGATCTTCATTGTGTGGTTTGGTTTTGGTTAGTGTTCCCCTGAGCGATCTAGTCGATTAGAAGGCACTGCCTATCTTTTGTATTTGCTGCATATCCTTCGTGTTTTGTCTGTACCTTGTGTATATGGTATTATCGCTGTATATTTAGGTTCTTCTTTTTCGGTTACCCTTTCCCTGTTTAGGTTAGGTGTTGCATCGTGGTAGCCATTTTCTTTGAGCGTTTTAGCGATATTTTCTTTTTCTTTGTTCAGGTCCTCTTGTTTTGAGCATATTGTTTTCTCTCTATCGTACAAACATTTTGCCTCGCTTAACTTCCCATTTTTGTGGTGATTGGAGTTGCAGGGTAGGTACCTCCCCGTGTGGCTAGGTTTCCTGTATACACTTGTGAAAGTGTTGGTATTCCTGTGTACAAGTACACCCAGGAATGGCAGTTTATGTTCCGACTCCAATTTCATTGTGAATTTTATGAAGAGTGCGCGGCTATTTAGATGATCTAGGAATTCATCTAGCTTATGCTTGTCGTGTTGCCAAAAATTACGAAGGTATCGTCCACGTATCTAAGCCACATCCTTGGTTTCTCCGTGAATTCTAATTTCGCTTGGTTTTCAAAGTTTGCCTTATATATATATATATATATATATATATATATATATATATATATATATATTGTTCACTATGGGTGATAGTGGGGACCGATCGCCATCCCAAACTCTTGTTGGTAGAATTTGTCTTCTACCTGGAAATATGTAGTTCTAATGCATTTTGTCAGAAGTTCCATTATTGTGTTTACCGAGAGTTGCGTGCGTTCGTCTAACGTTTCATCCTTTTCCAGTTTCTCCCTTATGATAGTTAGTGCTTTATCGGGGGGCACATTTGTGAATAGGCTGACCAGTATTTCTTCGTGATTCGGTTGGAAGTTTCTTAGGGTTTCCACGAAATGCTGCGTATTCTTGACCATAGTCTCGGTTTTTCATGATAAGGGTGAGATGATGCCTAGCAAATAATGTGCCTTGTTACCCACGATAGAGCGGCAACAATATGCTCAAGAGGATCTGAACAAAGAGAAAGAAAATATCACTAAAACACTCAAAGAAAATGCCTACCCCGATCTAACAGCTAACCTAAAGAGGGAAAGCGTAACCGAAAAAGAAGAACCTAAATATACGGCGATAATACCATTTATACAAAGTACCTCAGACAAGATACGAAGGATAGCCAGCAAATACAATATACGCCTGGAACGCTCAGGGGAATACTAACCAAAACCAAACCACACAATGAAGATCAGAAATCCAAGAATTGTGTATATCACCTACGATGGGAATGCGGCAGAGCATACATATGAGAGAGCAGTAGATAACTCAAAGTGAGAACACAGGAATATAAGAACAACGTCCGCAAGGGCGAAACAGAAAAATCTAAAATCGCCGAACATGTCTGGAACGAAAACCACCGCATCCCATAGATAACATACAGATAGTGGCACAAGACAACACAACTCGTCGAAAACTCAAAGAAGCCACATTCATAGCACTAACAGAAAATCCAATAAGCCAAGCTAATGTGGAAATGAAACCCATATGGATTGCAATAATGTGCGAAGAGCTTAAGCGGAATACACCATATATATATATATATATATATATATATATATATATATATATATATATATATATATATATATATATATTCTAAAAAATATATATTGGATTACTCAGTGGCTTAGCGGTAAAGGTGTCAGATTAGTAAGTGAAAGGTACCAAGTTCGAATCTAAGAGTAGTCAAGTGCTTGGGAAAAAAATCATATCATATGAATTCGACTCAAGTGCGAAAATAGTCCTTCTCATGACTAAGCCTGTCCGCTTCCGAAACGTCGCGCTTAAAAAGCACAAACTGTGGAAATAGGCCAATCAACTCAAATAACAATAAGACATGTTTAAAGAATTCGTAAAATTTGTTTATTAAGAAGAAAACAGTATAAATTAACCAAGACATACGTTAACTATAGGTACCCACTTTGGCTGAACAATTTACATATCAACCATTTTGTTTTTTATTTGCATAAGCAAATCTGAGTTAATACAGGTTCATTAATACCGAACATATTCGATTGATTCTCATTTATTGGTATAGGTCCCAAAAAGACAGCGCGTTTTTACGTTTGATATACCTGGTTTCCCAGGCCATTTAAATTCCCACTTTTTTCATTTATTTTGTTTCAAAAATGTTATTTCCCTTATTGCATTATCGGCACTACCATTAAAAGTGTTGATTTTCCAACAAACCAGACCTCGTCATAATAAACTGTTTATAAATTATTATTTATCTCTACTGAAATTGAGTGTGCAGTTATACATTCGTATTCATCCATTCCTTCTTCAATTCCCTTAACTTCTACGTCTCAGAATTAAGTTATCAATAACTCCGACACCAGATATATCGCATACATCTTTATACAAGTTACTATTCGGATCGTTCGTCTTCCCAATCAGTTTTTTCAGTTTCTATTGGAAGAAACGTAAAATATTTAAGTTGATTAGGCGGACCATTGCATGAATTATCCTCGGAATTATCAATGTTTATATCAATCATGTTATCATCTATTCTTATAAGATATTAGAGTAAGTATAGAACGAGTAATGAAACGCAGTAGCCGAAAGTTAAACGTATCCTGAAGATACATCATCAACACCAACGCGGACCAGTACCCGGAACATCGATTTAACGCATGGAGAACGCGGAAATTTAAAATTCAACATACCGGAAGTGGTCACTTACTTTCTGATTTTAAATGGAATCCTCTATTTTTTCTTGTAGATTTGGATTGCTGCTTAAATTTTAAGGTATATTTTATTAAACATCTCTATATCTAACTTTTATAGTTTTTAATTAAAGTGGTTTTTTTTTTAATTGAATTTGCCGCCTGATATTTAAAATTATGCATTTACAAACCGAGTAAAGTCTAAGCTACGAAATTTGACCAGTTGCTAATACAGACATTACTATTTCCAAGTATACCAATAAATATGCGTAATTATGTCCAGCTCACTCAAAATTGTATCCCACATTATGTAAATTTCAAATGCTGGAAACTGTATTTTTTTAAATAGATCATTCCTGTATGTAAATAGATATTTTGGCACAGAATTTAATTGTGCTTCGATTTGCATAAACCTTCCCTATAGCTAATTAATAATTAAATTATTTTAATTCCCTATACTTATCTGTTGAGTTTTGTGAAATTAATCATTTTTGAAAATTTGTTACCAAGTACCCTGCACACCTCTTATTGGTTTTTAGACCACAGTCAAATTTAATGAAATTTTAGTATGTTATAGACTAAAACTATCTGAACAATATTTCTCATTGGACCAACTTAATCTAATGCCTAGTTTTTGATATACAGGGCGTTAAAGTAGTAGTGCCTAATAAGCATTATGGCTTTTCAGTGAGTTTTAGCATGGATATACACAAGTGTTACAATTACATATTATACTATTTAGTAATTTTTCATTATTCTGTACTTTCTATCATTCTATACATGGTGTTTTAATAAAAATTAGTAGTTAATACTATTAAAAATTACAGATATAGCCATAAGCCTGGTACATATCTACACTTTCGATTGTTAATAACAACCAGTTACTTAAAATGACAATGTCACCTGTAACTAAGTTTCCTTAAAGTCATTATTTAAGTTTGCATTAAAATGGCTTTCCGATTAAACTTTCAGTGTTATGTATGTGAAATAGTGGGGAATCCCAGACAAATGACCATTTTACGAGAAAATGCCGACCAGAAGATAAATATTGCTCAGAGAAGACGACAGGAACTTTCACTTCCGCCAATGGACATAAATGGTAATACCAGGCTATGTACAAATTGCAATCAAGGTATCATAAATGAAATTCAGGTCTATGGAAATGATCCAGATCCAACAATTATGAAGCTTCCTCTAAAATGAAGTGCTAATCATTGTTTAATAAGCAATAATGCTGCAAATATTCAACATTTATTAGGACAGGCAAGGACAAATATTTTTTTTGCGAAAGGGAGTATACATACCTCGTATTTGTAAGGTTTGTCCTGTCCATCTTGATGCGAATGGTTTATTACTTTTTCCGTTAGAAAATGGTATAAGGTCCATTAAAAAGCCATACAATTTAAAAGGGGCAGAGTTGGATCAGTTGTTGACAACAATACGAGAAAGTAACACAAAAAATGAAACTTTTTCGGATGAAAACAATTTCAGTGATGAGGAGCTAAGTGCGCTGTCGTCCTTAAACAGGGATCAATTTCGGGAATTGTTCAACCTTTATGCGAATGTTAATATTTACGGAAGAAGGAGAGAAGTTAAAAAAAAGATTTACTGTGTTTTTTATGTAAATTACGTCAAGGACTTTCAGACACGTTTTAGCGGCGATGTTTTCTTATGGTAGCAGACAGGGTATCTCATTGGCAATTCAAAAAGTTAAGGAATCATTATCCAATAATTTTGTGCCCCAGAACTTAGGACCTCGCCACATAAACCGTAACCAATTTATTGCTGAACACGTTACCAGATTTGCAAATGAGTTATTTAATGAGGAACCTGAAAACCCAAAAGCCATTATTTGTATCGATGCCACTTATGTTAACATAGAGCGTAGCAAAAATTTTCAGACCCTCAGGCAGTCCTATTCAGTTCACAAACATTACCATCTTGTTAAGCCAGTGCTAGTTGTTGCCCCAGATGGGTATATTTTGGATGTTCATGGTCCATACTTTTCCGACCCAAGTAATAATGATGCGAGTATATTAAGATACCAATATAATCAGGATCAAGAACTAAGACACTGGCTGCAACCTGGCGATGTTGTGATTGTGGATAGAGGCTACCGAGATGCAGATTACTAAGCAAAGGTGGGTTGTAGAAGCTCGAAACGGACACGTTCAGTCAATATTTAAAATTTTTCGTAACTGCTTTTCAATTGCCCAAATACCCAATTTGCGGACATTTTTCCGTGTTGCCTGTGCCCTAATAAACCGCTACCATCCACCATTACATATGGAAGAAGCAAATGAAGAACTAGTACAAGAAATGCTTCAAATGGTAAACGAACCTAATCATGTACAAGCTAGAGCGGAAAATGAAGGCTTGTTGAGGCGGCACGGCAGATGGGCACCCTTAGAACAAAACCAATTAGAAAATTTTCCAGTTCTAAATATAGCTCAATTAAGACGCATAACTTACGGAACTTTCCAACTTAAACTAGCACCTTCTTACATACAGGATAACAATCACCAACTGGGCAACCACTTTTTCGAAATTGATACCGCGTTCAACGAATTAAATCTCGTTCGGCTTAGAATTAGATCTAGACATAGAAATCAAATTAAATATCAAATAATAATCAGCTATAACCTGCTCCTGATAATGATGCTGAACAAGAAGATGGTCCTATATTTGACTACTATTGCCAATGCAAAACAGGAGCACGAACTATAGGAATGTGTGCACATATAGCAGCAGTTATTTGGTTTTTGGGCTATGCAAGGCACGAAGAAGTTATTAGGCTACCGCAAACCAAAGTGCTAGCCGCTACTCAAGATGTTTTAAACAGACATGCTGCCGTCTAAATGTTCCGTTTCTTGTATATAAATCATGTAAATATTAGGTTGTTTATTTTATGTATAAGTTCCACTTTTTATCATGTAAATAATCATATTTAATACTAATTTTTGTTGAAACACCCTGTATAAAATGTTAGAAAGTACAGAATAATAAAAATTACAAAAAAGTATAATATGTAATGGTAACACTTGCGTATATCAATGTTAAAACCCACTGAACAGCCATTATTCTTATTAGGCACTATTACTTTAACGCCCTGTATATCAAAAACTAGCCATTATATTAAGTTGGTCCAATGATAAATATTGTTCAGATAGTTTTAGTCTATAACAAATTAAAATTTCATTAAATTTGACTGTGGTCTAAAAACCCATAAGAGGTGTGCAGGGTCCTTTTAGTTTTTCTTCACAATCGAGTAGCCTTTGTTAACAAAAGTTCCTCGATTGTCGTCAACGACAGTCAGTGACGATTTAATTATTAGTAATATTGTCCCGTTTTCGTATTTTGTTGTTGTCAATGGTAACTTATTCTAATCAAGATATTTTAAATATGTTTTACATTCACGGCGAATGCAAAAAAATTGTAAGCCGAATTTGTCGGCTTTTCAATGACAGATATCCACATTTGCCATCAATGTCTGAAAAAAATTCAGAAAACTAGAAGCAGTTTTTTGGCAACGGCTCTGTCAAATTACCAAAAATAAGAAGGAAACGCACACTATGGAGGTAAAATTTCTCAAAATACAATGTAAAATTCTCGTTTTAAAGCGAGTAATTCTTTCGAGAAACTGATCCGTTGGGTCAGTGGTAACACGATCTGCTTAGCATTTGGGAAGTAATGGATTCGATCCCCATTACAGTCTAATTGCATGATCACGGCGTCACATCATGTGAGACTATTTAGGCGAATGCTGCGTTAATAGTTTCCTGACCGGCGCCATCCTTAATACGGCCATGCATACATACTCAATATATGTCTGTTGGGAATCCATGTCTGAAGGAGCTTGGAAAACTCAAGCAGCTCACCCTCCCCTTGAGGAGAGTATGAAACACGTTGCATTTTCATTTCGTTTTTTTTAAAGCAAATCTTAAGTCGTGCTACATCGGAGTGCCAATTTAGTTTACCTTTTTTCTCTTATCCCCCTTGGCCCTTGGCGGCATTTTCACACCTAATTAGGGTCTTTTTGGCTGTATTAAGAGCCTTTTTTGGCAGTTCAAGCCCTAGAGGGCAGGAAAATGCGCGCGCAGAGGCCGAGTGGGGGTTGATGCTGACTAGATAAGGCCTTTATGAATTCATTAAGGTGGAGCTAAGACTAGACCACGCCCATTCCTTTTGCCTGATTGGTTGTACGTGTATTAAGGCGGCACTAAGACTAGGCCACACCCATCTTTTCACATGATTGGTTGTGCTAGTGCCCGCCTCTCTGACTTTTGATTAGTCCTTAGCCCCACTACTCAACTGCTGTGCCATGATTGGAGGACTAAGTCTCTGCATGGTTATGGCGGGCAATTTGAATTTGTATTCTAATAAGGGGGCCTAATGCTAACTTGTAAGACAAGTATAGGGCTTCGCAACTTGCTCTCGGGGCTTAATCCCTTACCGCATCTTTTTTTTCAATGTTTTATTAAATCTTTCAGTCTCTACATTCTTATTGTTTATTGCGAGAAATTTGAACTTGTATTCTAATAAGGGGGCATAATGCTAACTTATAAGACAGGTATAGGGCTTTATAACTTGCTTTCGAGCCTTTGACCCCCCTGTAGAAATATTTGAAATTGTATATAATGTCTTCAGATTATGGCGGGAAATTTAAATTTGTATTCTAAGAAGTGGGGTCCTAATGCTAACTTATAAGACTTATGCTACTGCTAACTTATAGGTCTTCAGAACTTACTTTTGGGGCTTCGCCCCCGTTGTCATGGCCCCCTTAGCGGTAAATTTAAACTTGTATTTAATTCTCTACATTCTGATTATTTATTGTGAGAAATTTGAATATGTATTCTGATAAGGGACCTCATGCTAGGTTGTAAGACAAGTAACGGTCTTCGGAACTTGCGCCTAGGCCCTCGCCCTGGTTGGAAATTTGAATTTGTATTTAAGTCTCTGCATTCTAATTCAAGTTTCCAACAAGGGGGGTGAAGGCCGAGGAGCAAGTTCCGGAGGTCTTTGCTTGTCTTACAAACTAGCATTAGGTTCCTTATTAGAATACAAATTCAAATTTCTCACAATAAAAAATCTGAATGTAGAGAATTGTAATCCAGGTTCAAATTTACCGCCAAGAGGGCCATGACAACGGGGGCGAAGCCCCATAAGCAAGTTCCGAAGTCCTATACTTGTCTTATAAGTTAGTATTAGGGCTCCACTTATTAGAATACAAATCTAAAATTTCCGTCATAATCTGCAGAGTTAAACATAATTTCAAATTTTTCTCCATGGGGTCGAAGGCTCGAAAGCAAGTTGCGAAGCGCTATACTTGTCTTATAATAACATTAGATGTCCTTATTATAATACAAGTTCAAATTTCCCGCCATAACCAATCAGAATGCAGATACTTAGTCTTCCAATCAGAGCACAGCGGCTGAGTAGTAGTGCTAAGAATCAATAAGAATCCATAGGGGACGGACACTATCACAACCAATCACGTAAAAGGATGGGTGTGGCGTAGTCTTAGCCCCGCCTTAACACGTACAACCAACCAGGTAAAAGAAATGGGCGTGGCCTAGTTTTAGCTCCGCCTTAATGAAGCAATAAGCCAACCCCACTCCTAGCCCCATTCGTCCCATGCTGACCTCATTCTACTATATATATATATATATATATATATATATATATATGCTTTTGAAATTCTTTATCTCATCATCAGGGCTTCTAGAAGAGTACGTTTAAGTGAAAGTTCTACCAAAAATGCATGCTTACCTACAGAATATGAACCTCACATTCTGTAGGTGAACCTGATATTCTATAGGTGAGCATGCATTTTTTGTAGCACTTTCATTTAAAGGTACTCTTGTAGAAGCCCTGAGGACGAAATAAAAAATTTCGGAAGCTTGGCAAGGAATACCGACTGTGCTTATTAGTACATTATAGTACTTAAATAACATAAATATGAATTGCTGAAAATTGCACTAAACAACGTCAATTTGTACACACAAGAAGGAAACCACATAAAAGGTTCACAAATAAAATCTAAAACGTGACAATTATGAGAAAAGCACAAGCAGTAATGGCTTCCTAGAGGGAAACAACACCACAGGCTGTAACTCACTAAATAGTTCAGGGACTATACACCAGAGTTCAGCAGCAACTTGAATACAGATAAAACTAATGTGCACAAAAGTGCACAGTGGGTTTGTATGGGGTTGACATTTCTTATATGAGAAACTTTATGTACAGAACTATGTCCTCCTGGTCTCAAAGGGTTAATGAAAAATAGATCCTAAAAATCATGTTTCCCATACACCGAATAGTAAGATTCATAACATATTGTAAGGCTGCTAGGGGTTAGTCGCAATAACTGTGTATAAACTGATTAAGTATACACCGTGATCGCAATTATAACTTTTCCATTTTCAATGTTTTACCACTTAAAACTTACGCCTCCGGACTGAAACGTTTATTACATATTTAAAAAAAAAGATAAAAACAAAAGCACGCTCTAGTTTCGTAACATAGAAATTATTAATACAGAGAAAACATTACTGCAGGTCAATAACACTAAACACCGGAAACCTTTAAAAAACATTTTTTTTCTCTGAATTGTATAATGAACATTCAAAAAGAAAGCGAAATTGCTTAAGTTTATGTCAAGTAATAAACAATTAATAACCAAAATTAAATGTAATGAAAGTAAGTACAGAGTAGACGTATACTAGCACGCACTTGCGGAACTAATTTTAATTGAAGGAGGAAATGGTGCTTTGTATAAACAACTCTTGCAATGGTTGACCTTTCCTTGTTTTGTGCACGAGCGCTTCCCATTAACGAGTGTAAATTAAAATACCTCTTTTTTTTAAATCGGCATTAAATGATTCATTTTTTTATGGATTTTTAATTACATTTACTTAGGCTGAGACTGACAATAGTGAAATGACGGCTCATTTTGAGTTTTATTTCGACAAAAAACTAATTAAAACACATGTGAATGTAAACTTTCGCGATCATCACACATGATAAAAATACTTATGATTTGGGTAATTAAATCGTATATTTTCTTTATTTATTTTTTATAAAAATTTCAATGTTTTGATAACAATTACAGTTATCGTCATCAGTAAGTGGTAATATCTTTAAGAATTACTTGAGATGTTAACATAAATTTATGAAATGTGAAAAATATTTTCTTATTGCGGTCGTGTCTATATAATGCTTAAAGAAGTCCCTTAAAAAATAGATTAAAAGAGATTAAAATGGTGAATACCAGATCTAACGATCAACACGTAAGTCTCGAGATCACAAATGAACAACTAAAAGAAATAATTAGTGAAGTGATCGCCTTAAAAACGGCTGAATTAGTAAATGAAATTTTACAATTAAAAAATGAAGTGATAGCATTAAAATCGAGTAATATTGACTTAATAAGATTGTGCAGTAATAGTAAGAAAAATAGTTCATTATTTAATGCAAATCCAATACATAATGGTAACAACTCTAATAATAATATTAAAATTGTTACGGAAAATTCTAATTTAAAGGAAAGTGTAAATTCCTGCGATAATGTAAATGTCAAGGTAAATACAACAAAGTTGGATAATATCAAAACTAGGGTCAAAGACCAAAATATAAAAGCATCCAAGCAATCTATAACTAATAATAACAATAAGGATAAAGTCAATCCAATTATCGGCAATGCCGAAAATAACACGGCGAGAGCTAGCTTTGCCGCAGTAGTCAAGAGCGCGTGGATTTACGTCGGTCGGGTTGCCGTTACTACTGAGGCAGAGCAAATAGAAGCGTATTTAAAAAAACAAGTATCCAGGAAAAGCTAATTTTCAGGTAGAACCTTTACCTAGAAGACAAGAGGCTCGTAGCATTGCGTTTAAAGTAAGCACCGATTATGATTTAATTGACGATCTGTACAAACCGGAAAATTGGCCGATGGGAGTGTTAATAAAAAAGTTTCGCTTTTTTCATGCTTCCCAAAACGCTCAATTTTCACGCAAATATAAACTCGGACGATAACAAGCCAGCAAATAAAAAAATAGAACTGACAAACTGCTTGAAAGATACACAGGCAGAAATTACCCTAAAAAGTAACTTAAGTGACAAATTTAAAATCATTAAAAATGATACACAAATATCATTATTATTTTGTAATATACAGTGCTTAAATAATAAAATTGAGGAACTCGAACATTATCTACACTTAAATCCAGAATATAATATAATCGTGTTAAGTGAACATTGGCAAAATTACAAATATTTTGACTCGATTGCAATACAAGATTATGTGGTAGCAACATCATTTTGTAGAAAAAAATTTCAACATGGTGGAGTTTGCATACTAGCTAAACAAGGCATCGAATTTGAAGTTTTACATGACTTAAATACACTCAACTTAGAAAAAGACTGTGAATTATGTGCTATCAAATTGGTAAAATACAACATGATTGTAATTGGTATTTACCGCTCTCCATCAAGAGATTTCAGCGTTTTTCTGAACATTATACATGATATTTTACAGAAAGTGAATCCTAACATTATCACTTTTTTAGGTGGCGATTTCAATATTAAGTTCAACGATGAACTTTGTACGCGCAGAAAACAATTTGGTGATTTGATGAACTCCTTTAACTATAATATTTCAATTAAAGCAGCCACAAGACAAAAAAATTGTTTAGACAATATCGTAACAAATGCTAATGAAGCTTTATGCAACTTTTCGACCGTAGATATCGGCTTATCGGATCATAAATCAGTTGCGTATAATTTCCAGGTACCACCATCCTCGAATAAATCAAAGTATACAAGAAAGATACGTCCAATTACGCAAGAAGGTTTAAACAAATTATATAGACAATTACAGTGCGAAAATTGGGATGTAGTAAAGACCAACATACCTACCGAAATCAAGTTTCAATATTTCTTAGATACGATTATCAATGCAGCTAATGAATGTTTTCCGGAAAAAAAACTGTAAGATATTGTAGTACAGCAAAAACTACGATACGCTGGTTTAATGAGGAACTCAAAGTAATGAGAGAAAGGGCGACCTTCTTAAGGGACGTAAGTAAAAAAAATCCTACTGCTAAGAATATCCAAGATTATCACAACTTTAGGCTTAAGTATAGGAATAAGCTAATAGAAGTCAAGAGGAACTCCAACATTAACTACATTAAAAATGTAAATTATAATCCACGCATTATGTGGAATATAATAAACACAAATAAGTATACGGGTAAGGGGTCCAGTAGTTTAAATGCAAACGATTTCAACAAACAATTTATAAATACGCCACGGGATATTGTAGCCAAACTTTCTACAAGTAGTGATGAATATATAGATTTTCTAAAAAAAACAGGAAATCAGCACAGTTTAAGTTTTAGTTTGAACGAAGTTTCTTACATTACTGTAAGAGATATCATTGACAAAATGAAAAGAAATACAAGCCACGATATTTACGGATTAAGTAATAACATTGTTAAATATATAAATGACCTAATCATAGTACCATTAACCAAGTTAATTAACATGTGTATAAATGAAAATGTTTTTCCTACTTGCCTGAAAATATCAAAGGTAGTTCCCCTATATAAAAAACGGAATGCTGACATGGTATCGAACTATCGCCCGATATCCTTAATTCCAATTATTGCAAAAACTTTTGAATATGTTGTAAAAAATCAAGTATGTCCCTTCTTTGAGAAGAATGGCTTATTCAGTAAATGTCAATTTGGATTTCGAAAAAATAAATCTACGACGGCAGCAATTACAGAATTAATGGAGTTAATAACAACAAGTTACAATGAGGGACAATATCTAGGGTGCACCTTTTATGATTTCCAAAAGGCTTTTGATTGTGTAAATCACAAAATCTTTTGTATAAATTAAACTACTACGGCATAACAGCGAAAACTTTAAGATTTTTTGAAAATTATCTTTCACATCGGTACCAAATAGTATACCATGATTTAGATTACTCAAATTCGGAAAATGTTGCGGTAGGAGTGCCTCAGGGATCAATCCTTGGTCCGATTCTATTTCTTATTTATGTAAATGATATTTCAAACTGTGGCGTCAAATCGAATTTTATACTTTTTGCTGATGATACTAGCTTTACAAATGTAGGCAGTAGTGAAGCTCTTGTTAGAGCGGATATGGCATCTTCCCATTTAAATGTTAAAAAATGGTTTGCAGCAAATTGCTTAGCATTAAATAATGAAAAAACAGAAGAAATGATTTTTTCATTAAAAATATGGAAAAAATACTAGATAGGTACGTAAAATTCCTAGGGTACTGTTAGATTCTAAACTAGCATGGGCTCATCATGTAGATTTTTTTATCAACAAAGTTATCAAAGGTTGTATATCTTCTTCGAAACTTATGGAAATTAGTAGATTTGAATGTATTAAAAGCTGCTTACTATGCATTGTTTCAAAATTCCCTTGCTGGGGCCATTCTGCGCACACTAAACGAATATTTTCGATACAAAAAAAAGCAATAAGGGTACTATTGAATCTACCATACAGAGCGGATGTGAGAAACGTCTTTATCACACAAAAAATTTTGAATGTTCACTCATTATATATATATATATATATATATATATATATATATATATATCAGTGTCTCCTACATGTTAAAGTAAACTGGGACAAATACAACGTACACGCTGATATCCATACATACAATACTAGGGGTAAAAATAATATCAATAATAAATTTTATAGAGTATACAGCAGCAGATTTGCTATAAACTATTATGGACCCTTATTTTTCAATAAACTAGACATTTCGACTCGTAATCTAACATTTAATAAATTTAAACAAAAAATTAAGAAATTATTAACGAATGAAGGATATTATAGTCATCATGAATATTTAGCCGGCTACAAGCATACTCTACAGTGAGAACTGAGTAAATGTCATTATTAGTGTTACTTGTATATATTATAATTTGACGTGTGTAAGCTGATGCATTAACACAAATATATATTATTATTATTATTATTATTTATTATTATTATATATCTCTATAGCTTCACGTTGTAAACGAACAATATTTCCTTATTATCAAATTGTATGTCATGATTTAAATTATTTAAAACTTGCTCAGCTATCGCAAATTTCTCTGGTTGACCCTATCTACAAAATCTCATATAGTCTAAAAATCTCTTCTAGTACCAAAGCGTTTGTGGTTCCAACGTATACTTTTCCAAAAGAACAAGATAACCTATACACTGCGGAAGACGACAATTGGTTTGAAACATAACGTTCTTTAATCTTTTTTGTAGTTTTAAAAATAGTCCTAATACTGTGATTATTTGTAACATTAGCTATAAAAGGAAGAAAACCTGATATAATTTCAATGTTGAGAATTCTATTAAATCTTTATATTTTGATGATGCGAATGAAGTTAGATATAAAATCTTTAACATATTACATAATTCAAAACCTCCAAAAAGCAACTTATCCTTTCGTCAGCGCCGTGCTTTAATTGATCTTAAACCAAATGAAAATAGAATAATATTACAATCAGAAAAAGGTAATGCGACTGTTATTTTTAATCTGAACGAATATAACAGTAAAGTAGAACAACTGTTGGAACCACAAAAGACCCTACAAACAAGTTTCTTTTGAAAACTAAAGAACTCTGAAGCTCTTCCACCAAAATTATATGGTCTACCATAAACCTAATGTTCCTTTAAGGCATATTGTTAGTTCAATTGGTTCTCCTGTATATAATCTTGCAAAACATCTTACACTGATATTACAACCTCATATACGTTCAGCGCTCCATTATATTAAAGATTCTGCCGACTTCATTGAAAAAATACATAATTTCAAAATTGAAGATGGTGGTATAATGGTTAGTTTTGATGTTTCTCTTTTACAAAAATCTTTCTAAAAGAAACTATTGAATATGTTTATCATGTTTTTCCAAAAGATATATCAATTCTTTTTGAGCACTGTCTTACAACGACTCATTTTCTATGGAATAATAAATTCTATGAACATCTAGATGGTGTAGCAATTGTTATCCCTCTTAGTCCTGTTGTATCTAATTTTTACATGGAAAAATATGTATATTTGGCGGCATGGAGAAAAAGCAATTTACTGTCGAGCAGAAAACTAATTGAAGTTTATCATTTCCAGAGATATCTAAAACTAATAATCCACTATCTTTTAATTGATACCTTCATAAATTATCAAACCACCACCCAATGAAATGTAAACCAACATAATAATAAAGATGTGAAGGCGTCCTTACACAAAATTCCGGTCATAAACAAAGGTACACTGATAGTGCTTACCACGACACTCCATCCAACACTAGCTGGCGCAATCACGACGCACACACACTCATATTTGTTAAATCCTGAGTTGGCACTTTCTTTAATTAAACTTAGCGTACATCCTTTACACCAACTCCAATCACGTGATATAGTACACCTTGTAGGTCTCGGTAGTAATGTCAATTTGCTTTATAATTCTTCAAACACGAAATAATAATTCAAATCATAGTGATCTGACGGTATTTTACTGGAATAGTAAAGGGTTTTAATTTTTTTAATTTGGACGATACTAAATTCTCACGACATGATGTGGCTTTCACATCAATAATCATATTTAACATCATTGTACGACGCCTAGGTACTTGCTTATACAAAACAGCAAGGCCAAGATGGGGCGCTCTGTACTCCGTTTTTCAAAATTTCCCAAAAACGATAAGCAATCTGTTAGAGGCATAAGAGTTTCTAATATCCTCATAATGCGAACCGCTAGTCTACATAGCACTCGACGTTTGCATTTCTAACCAACTGCGCAAAGCGTCACTAACTCCGAATCCATCCGACAACTGGCGCCGATACGCCTACTCCACCTTGCTCTTAGACTACACCTTCACGGTATAAAGGTCTGATCTCAACTCATTGAAAGAACGCTACTTTGTGGCTCCTACTATCATTCATCACGTTCGTTAAATTTTCCAACCATTCAAAAAATCCTAAGTGGCCGAAACCTCAATTTGCATGGAAAGTTTCCCAACAATAAAACTGTCGATTTTCAAAAAGAACGTTGCTTTACTACTTGTCTAAACACTTTTAACTAGATAATGCTTTGACCACAAATAAATTTTGATCTGTATTTAAAAGAATAAAGTTTGGAGGTCAAACACGAACACCATTCAAATCTGTACATGATTAGATATGGTAATCTTCACAAAAACAAATGAATGCGTATGGCACCAACAACAATTACGGAAAAAAAAGGATTCCAGTACAATTAAAATACCAAAGCGCTAAACGGCGTATTGCAATAACTCAATTACTTTTTTTTCAATAATTCTGGACTTGAACAGGCTAAGTTTGGACTTAGGAGGATGGATTGCGGAATATTGTATAAGCAACATTTTTACACTGACGTTATCAAACATCCTCAATAACCTAATTAATCTTCGCAAAACTTGGGAAAATGGGCAAAACTATTTGGACCAAATTTTATAGTTGCACAATGTTGGTCGCCGTTTGTAGTCTGTAATATATAAAATCTCGATTTCTACCCCCATTTCATTGGTAAAACTATTTGCTTAGTAGACAAAAACCAAATTTTATAGTTTCACAATGCTTTTAGGACCAGGATTATCCGATACCTTTATTTCTAATCTAATCTAATTTAATTGGCCTTTCTTGAAATAGTAAATTTCAATTTTGTGAAAGGAAAATTTATTAATTCTTTTTAGTAAAACCATTACTAATTCAATATTAATTTTATTTCAGGTATGATTCATACTTCAGGCATTTACGAGCGTCGGAATGTAATAGCAACGGAAGATGCGGACGCAATTGCACTAATACGCAAAGCCGGCGCTATTCCAATAGCGCTTACAAACGTTTCCGAAGTGTGCATGTGGTAACGTATCCTAATATTTTAATTTCTGACATAACCAATACAATTTTAGGTGGGAGAGCGCTAATATTCTTCATGGACGGACATGTAATCCATATGATACAAACCGAATTGTTGGTGGATCGTCGGGAGGTGAAGGGTGTAATCAAGCGGCAGCTGGTACAATTTTTGGAATTGGTTCCGATATTGGGGGATCTATAAGAATGCCAGCCTTTTTTAATGGTGTCTTTGGTCATAAACCATCAAAAGGAATTATATCCCAAAAAGGCCAATACCCAACACCCGTATCGGAAGCACAAAAGGATATGCTTGGTCTGGGTCCGTTATGTCGTCGAGCAGAAGATATACTTCCCATCTTTAGGATAATTGTAGATAAAGCTTCTGTTGATAAGCTAAAATTGAATGAAAAAGTTGATATTAAAAATATTAAAATTTACTACCAAGACTCTGATATTAACGCAGTGATGGTGTCGCCCATTAATAATGAGATAAAGAGTCTTTTTAAAAAAGTGAGCTTACATTTTCATAAAGCACATAAGATTGAAATGAAGAAAGTAAGTTTTCTGCGATTACGAAATAGTGTGTCGATGTGGATGGCTGGTATGAAACCTGGCAATGGACCTTCATTTTGTGAACAGTTAACAAATCTCAACGGATCTATAAACATTACTCTTGAATTACTGAAATGTTGTTTTAGAATATCTAAGCACACATTTGTAGGAATTCTAACAGCTATTCTAGATAAATATTCTCCATCACCAGGAAATGCGAAGCACGCATATATGATTGAACAATGCAATGGATTGCAACTTGAATTAGCAGAAATGTTAAGTAATGATGGTGTATTCCTATTTCCAACACATCCAACAGCAGCTCCTTATCATAACGAACCTTTAATTAAACCTTTGAATTTCATTTACACCGGAATTATAAATGTTTTAGGTTTTCCAGCTACTCACTGCCCAATGGGTTTAAATTCACATGGGCTTCCTATAGGTATGCAAATTGTTTCTAACATTAATAATGATAGATTATGTTTTGCTGTCGCCGAAGAGCTTGAAAAAGCCTTTGGAGGTTGGGTACCACCAACAATAGAAGCATAATTTATTTTTGTTTATTGACGTAATGTTTAATACCCAATTTGGCAAAGTTGGGTTAGGTTGTTCAATAGTTTACACTTCTAAGGCTGTTCAACAACTTTTTTAAAAAAGCCCAAAAACATCTGTGATGTGTCTACTATTTTCCTACATGTGTATCATTCAACGGACAGTAAAATTAAGTGGCAACTGATGTAAATGTATTAATTTGGTATCTCAGGTAAAATTAGGTTCTGAAAGTATTTTAGTAGTTTGACAGGGACCATATAGGTTATACCAAAACTATTTGAGTAGGTATTTCTAAACTCCAAATTAAAGAATGAGTGATCATTGTGATTGGAGTAACGAGTTAATAAGTTTAGATCATTCGCTCACTTAGGTACTAGTAAGATCAGTTCTCTTACACTTTGATCACAATCGCGTTTGGAGTATACTGTCAGGCTTACAAACTGTAATTATCACTAAAGCATTTATTTATTTGTAGTTTAATGAAAATGTTGCTTTGTGAAAGTATCAGGATTGTGTTTAATCTACGTTTTTGTATATTTTTAAATTTTTTTTAATTTTTCAAATATAGGTGCTATTACCTAAATTTACAAAAAGTGTTTAACTAAAAATGGATGCAGATTTTTGTACAACTCTGATATCTTCTATTCTTATTGTGGTACTTTGGGTAATTTACAAACAAGATTTGTGATGGTAGAACAAAGAGAAGTTTTTTCTTTGGGGTGTCATAATAAGCGCTTTAACCAAAATGTGCCTGCTTTAAATTACGAATTTTTCTATTAATGTATTTCGTGTTATATTTATATATACGTTTATTATCTATGAAAGAAATATATTTTATGTAACTGTTAAATTGTGATCTGTGCTCATTACAATATATTATGTGAAAATGGTAATGATAAAAAAAAACCTGTAAAATAAAAATAAACCTTTAGCTATTTTATTTTTAATTCTAGAAATGATTTAGCATTATGATCAAGCAAACAATTTCATACAAAATATACAAACTGTTACGGCTTAGTAGCTCAAGAAAACAAACTTACAGTCCCAACCAGAAGCATGCATGAAACCTGACATACTGTACTCCTTCCCTCTTTTATCATGTGCCCCTGATTGTGGTTTTTTTGGTTTTTCACAAAACAATTGGTTAGAGGAAACAGTAAAAAGACAAAATGGCCTCCATAAAACTCTACAAAATAGTACACGCTTATTTTAACTAACTTGTAGTTACTGATATGTGCATACACAAAGTACTTACAGGAAGAAACAAAATTTTATTTTTTGTGCTTAATTTTTAGAAAAAACTAAAACTGCGGTGAAAGGAGCTAATGGTGTGTCAAACCTTAAGAGAATGAATTCCCAATTTACAGCGCTCCACGCCTGGCAACAGATAGAATAGGAACATTTAATATCCTCAAGATGAAGCATATACTCTGTGCCATCTTATTTTGCGTTAGAGCAGGCCATGGAAATCTAGGGAGAGTGTGGTAGCACTGTCAAAAGAACAAAAAGTTACTATCGTAGCTTGACTTTAGAACATAGTTTTTCACGCTATTTAGACTTTTTTGCACGAAAATCTCCATAAATTAATAATCAGGAAAAAACTATGCAGAAGATCTAGAGCGCAATTTCATAAGTAATCTACTGAGAGGACTCGTTTTTGTGATAAAATTTACCTGCTGCATTTTTTAACCTTCCAACCTACATATACATATCTAGATATAGCCTGTCCGGTAGAACTGAACGGGTATCGGATTAACAAGGAGGATTGTCAATATATGGTTCTATTGTGCTTGAAACCGCCTTAATGCTTTGCTGTCTCGTACTTATTGTACGTGACAAAGAAAGATGGATATATTATGAATAATGCCTCTATTTCTGCCGAACAAAAGCGTTTGCAACTTTCACACATAATGACAAGGCAATAAGAATCAGATGCAGGTAGAATAGAAATTCAATAGGTATAATAAAATGCCAGTGGTTCTCAACACTGCTTTAACATTATATAATTTGTGAAGAAATGCAACTTTTGTATAATAAAATAATAATCGATTACTAATTACCTATAAGTAATTTCAATTGACACCTTTCACTTATACTTATAACAACAATAACAAATACATTTTTATTATAGTTAGTAAATATTTAAAGCCCATATTTTTTAACACTAGAGCCAAACTGGTTTTTCCTATTTCATACGCGGTTCTCAATTTTAAGAAGTTTAATAATGAATTTAACGTTACGTGTTCCTTCTTCGCGTACATCTCGTATATTAATGCACGAATTGTTTGTTTTCCATTTTCTGGAAAATCTGTAGTGCAAAGTTTGACACGCTGTTTTTTCACTGGAGGTTCCAACTCGCCGCCATTTTTTTTTAAAGCACAGATTTTCCCCACCGTCGAAACCGAAAGTTTTAACGCGTTTGCTGTTCTTTGTTGAACAGAAAATGTAGATAATAGTGGACCACCATTTTCTTTTCTTCTTTAAAATAATCGACTGTATTTAAAACTAATTCGAATTTCTTTACTCAACTTTTTCGGCATTATATTAATGGTTAGTTTATATAAACGCTTACTCAAAGAATAATGATAATATAGATATTGCAGTTGTTTTATTTATACCTATATGTACCTACTAAATGGTATAATAATCTATTATTAATTACTTATTGTTACAGTATTGCATATTTATTTGGATTCTTTTGTAATTGGAGTACACTAAAACGTCATTACCATACTTAGGTATACAATGAACTTTCTAAATGTAAATTGAAATACCTATACTTAATCGAATATTCATTATTATGAATGGCTTTTATAAATGTTTATTATAAAAACTTGCATTCTTCCATAAATTTTAAATGTAATGTTAAAGCAGTGTTGAGAACCACTGGCATTTTATTATACCTATTGAATTTCTATTCTACCTGCATCTGATTCTTATTGCCTTGTCATTATGTGTGAAAGTTGCAAACGCTTTTGTTCGGCAGAAATAGAGGCATTATTCATAATATATCCATCTTTCTTTGTCACGTACAATAAGTACGAGACAGCAAAGCATTAAGGCGGTTTCAAGCACAATAGAACCATATATTGACAATCCTCCTTGTTAATCCGATACCCGTTCAGTTCTACCGGACAGGCTTTAGTTATGCAATTGACTTTTTTTCACTATCGCTATGTCGACTTAGCTCATTTTACATTTGGCCAAGATCAGCCATGATGTCTGTGTGCGTGTGTGTGGATATGGATGGATAATTCCAGAACGAAAAAGCGTGCGTACTTAAAATTTTATATTTAAGCTTGTTTTGATTTCTCCTGGAGCTGATTAGATTTTGAGAGATTTTCAGTGGCGTAGAAGGGGGTTCATTAGGAGTTGTTTTTGATTTTTATCAAATATTACAGAGACAGCTGTATATTTCAAAGATATAAAAATACCAATATATAGACCTTAATCATATAGATTAATTATGTTC
The DNA here is from genome assembly GCA_036346205.1 of Vesta saturnalis. Taxonomy (NCBI): domain Eukaryota; kingdom Metazoa; phylum Arthropoda; class Insecta; order Coleoptera; family Lampyridae; genus Vesta; species Vesta saturnalis. The sequence continues at coordinate 1,787,153 of JARFJB010000447.1, read as the reverse complement.
TACATAATTTTTTGATACGACCCTTAATTTAACCTCAAAAAACTTCCTAAGGTAGAATTCAAGTGTTTTTTCAATACCTATCTGAATAATGATTTATTTAATAAGAAAATGTGTAGACATATTTTTTAAAGAAAATTTTATTTTGCAAAATTTTTCTTTATAAGATTTCTTACTATAAAGCGAAATAAGTGTAAATATCTAGTGTGCAACACCACACGACCTTCCAACCTTCAAAATGTAAATTAAAAGAAATGTAAATTTTAATAAGATAAGTTCAGACGTTTGAAACTTTATCAGGCAGAGGTTAATAGACATCTAGATGCTAACTTAAAAGAAGTGAAATAATTTTAATTATAATTTTTTTAGAATAACTATGCAACCCCTGTTTTATACGTTCATAACCAAAGCAAGCAACAGTGTAATAATGTATGTCGGAATGACGTTTAAAACTTCATGTCAGATAGAGATTAATGGACATAAATACTTATTAACTTAAAAAAATGCCAAAGCCTCCCGCTTTTATAAGATATCAATAATACGGTTTAATCATTTTCGTTAATTAATTTTTAGACTTACCTTGCGTTATATTAAGAAACTTTATAAAGAAAAATTATGTAAAATTAAATTTTCTTTAAAAAAATATGTTTATACTTTCTCTTATAAAATTAATCGTTATAACACTTAAATTCTACCTTAGAATGTTTTTTGCCGCTAAATTACGCATCGTATCAAAAAATTGTATTGAACATATTTAGTCGATATGTTTAGGGCCTATATCTAGGTATGTTTATATCTGTGAAACATGCAGCTCTTTTAGAAATACTTAATAAAAACCAAAAACTGTCCCTGATAAACCCCCTCTCCGCCGTTGGATTTCTCCCAAAATCTAAGCAATTCCAAGCGAAATCAAAACAAGCTTACATACAAAATTTTCAGTACACAGGTGTTTTCGCTCTGGAGTTATCGTGGATACTAACACACACACATACACACACACGCACGCACGGACGCGCGCACGCACGCACACACATACACGCACACACACACACACGCACCCACACAGACGCACATACTCACAAACACACACAGACGCGCGTGCAATTTAAACTGTATTATCGATAATTTTGTAGAAGCGAGCGGCTTTGGAATTTTTTTAAGTTAGCGTCTAGATGTCTATTAACCTTTATCTCACATGATGTTTAAAGCGCCTGTTTGAAATAGATTATTGTTTTTACAATGTTGTCTATTTAATAAAGTTGTTATAAAAGAGGTTGCATAGCTATCCTTAAAACATTGTTATTAAAGTTATTTCATTTCTTTTGATTTCCATTTTGTAGGTTGGAAGGTCGTGTGTTTTTCCACATCCGATATTTCTCATTCTTTTCTTGATCATTAAACATGATGTAGAGGTATGTTTATATGCAAACTTAGTTCTTTAGTCACAAAGTCAATAGGTAACCAGAACATCAATATGTATCCACTTAATTTAACCTATCCAGCAATTCCACAACGATTTTTCTTAAGTAATCCAATGTGAAGATTTGCTTTCGTGATGAAATTTGCTGCGTCGATCTTTTCTTGACTGTTACGCATACATGAAAGTAAATAATCAGAAATTTATCCAACCAAATATTTAAATGTATTTTTATTAAAATTTTGATGCCAAGCAGTGAAGTCCCAATTCAACTGCATTATATCATCAGAACAATCACTATCTAAATCACATTCTTCTAGTGCTATAATAACAAGTGGGATATTTTCCATCAAAAAATTCATATATGTTTCTCCCAATCATTTGAAGTAATCTTTTTCGTTTGCGAACAAATATTTTCCCTCTGAACCTAAAAAATTTTGTTCCACAGTTGCTTGTTTGTAATTTTGTCCTTAATTTCGACCCCGTGCGTAACCAACCACTTCTGTAGCTTATCCTTCTTAGTAGAAAATAAGTATGGCTTGTCTAACTGCACCAAATGATACGATGTGTTATCCATTACCGTCATATAATTTCCGGGTGGTTGGGACAGCGTAGGATCAGCTGTTTAATCATCTAATTTTGAAACCGATTCATACTTTTTATGATAATCCCGTTTTTCGTTCCACGTATCGTGTAAATAATGGCAGTTTTCCAAAAACACTAAATTACACCCGCGACCAAAATGGTATACCTTCTACCTTCACTTTTAATTTTGGATGGATTACTTTTGATGTCAGAATCGTGCACCCAACGATGTATATCAGACTCGTCTTGTTAAATCCACGTTTCGTCTAGATATACAAATCTGACATCTTGGTCTGTCTGAACTTTGCAAATTTTTTGTTTATTGACACGTTTGTATTTGTAACCCATTCATTTCAAAATTCTAAATAATGTAACCATCCACCCTTAAGCTATAATTTTAGCTGATAAGGGCTTGGTTATAACCCAGTAGGTTTTGTGCCTTTTACTCAGTCGGAGATTAAGATAGGCGGGGTTCTTAAATATTATCAGATGTTGCTTAAAAATATGTTTGCTTTACAAATTGATGTTGTTTCAACCTGAAACTAAATTGTTAAATAAAAAGGCGTCAACTCGATTTATGGAAAAACAAATAAACCATAAATATAACAAAGTTAAAAAAATTAACTATAACAAGCTTTATTTACTACCTTAATTTTGATTATATATGAGAATATCATAGAACTAAGTTGGTAAAGATTTGTCTACCTAAATTTTGATTATAGAGAAGAACATCTTAAAGCTAGTGTTAGTAACGATTATTTAACTTAAGTAAAACTAATTTAAGGAATTATTAATAGAAATGAAAAACCTTATTTTGATTATACTGTACTTCTGTTGATTCCGAAATGGCGGCTTATTGAATCAGCGCTTTTACATGGGAGTTGAAATAAAATTGTATTCGGATGCATTAAAATTCCCCAAATGTATAAATTTTTTTGCTGGTTTAATGGATATTAAAATTCCACTTCATAGTAACATAGCTTATTGCGTCATTATTGGTTGAACGTAAATATACGGTAAAGTAACTAATGGTAAATGCAATTGGTTAAGTAATTATGCGGATAAATAAAATAAAGTAAAACGTAAAGTAGAAGTAAATAAAAAGTGCCTGAAAAAGCAAACGTCTCAAGCTCTATATAATAGTTTTAAATAACTTACCATACAAATTATACAGCAGCAGTTTAACAAAGCAACAAGGGATGCGCTACATCCACCTTATAAATATCGCCAAAAAAGAGTTGCTAAAGTAGTCTTTGCGCATGAACATGTGAATCAAATGTGCAAACAATATGCGTACGAGTTTATTTTTACAATATTTAAATGCATGTTTTTATGCAACTATGATATGCAACACACGCTGCACGCAATGCATGTTAAGTTGCCTAAATAAACGTAAATTTTATTAACAACCGTCAAGAGTTTGTTACAATGTCGTTCGACTCCTATCAAAATCGAACTTTGTTTTAAAACCAAATATATACTCAATGTGCGCACGAAAAAGTGTTTAAGCTCTTACGTACTTGAAATATATCCGACACCATTACGATAAGTTCCCCTATTACTTTTCCCGTTGCACTATTTTTAAGGTGCTTATAGCTTGGTGCTTGTTTCCAGCTGCTATAGCCCACCAAGTTCCACAAACAAAAATGATCATCTTAACTAAAGGCGAAGAAGTTTTGAAGACCGGTAACTCAGACTTCTCATCTCTGAAAGCGAAATAATCGGATTCCAGGTTCTTTAATACCTTTAATGCTCCGTATGTAGTTCTTAAATACATTTTCCAGCTGACAGAGTCTACCAAGTTCCACAAACAAAAACGATCATCTTAACTAGAGGCGAAGAAGTTTTGAAGACCGGTATCTCAGACTTCTCATCTCTGAAGTGGAAATAGTCGGTTTCCAGGTTCTTTCATACCTTTAATGCTCCGTATGTAGTTCATAAATACATTATAATTACAACTGTAGACAAGTGTGTTTGCCATTGCAGTTTGCGAAAATTCAGTGAGCCCTAGAAAATGTGTTTGAAGAAATGCTTCTGTGCCATATGCTGTTGGTATTTATCATTTTGTGAATTGACTTGGTACAAACGGTTCTTGCAACATGTTTTTCTTTCCCGCACATATTGGTTGATAGGGTCAGGATTCAGTGGAAGAAATCATTTGGAAAACATGGTTCATCTTTGTTAAGGTTGCAAGGTGTATCAAGAAGTGTTCTGAAATGTACTCACAATTGCAGGACTATTTGAAACTTGTAGCATGCAAGGTGTTATCCAAGGCAATATTTATCAGGAAAAGAAAGCAGTTGACAGCGTTGATCTGAAAAGATGTTTTGATATGTTAAACGTTAATAGCTTCCACGCGCAACGATCTATGTTCGTAAAGTTGTGTAAATCTGTCGCCATAGTAGTGCTCAATAATTTATACTATTTACTACATTTTGAGTTTAGAATCGGTCCACCATTACCAAAATTTGTATTTATATGTCAAATTCTTTGGAAAAATGAACAAAAGCATTATTGCGGTGGCCCAGAACAAAATTTTATGGTTATGAAAATGTTGGTCATTTTTTTTTTTTTTTGAAAGAGTAATACCGAAAATACTTGCTTATACACCAATTTCTGCTCGGAAATTGTCCAAATTGTTTTCTTCAATTTCATAGTTTCACAGCATTAGACGTCATTTCCGACATGTAGTGTGCAATATTCTGATTTATTTAGGAATTTCTCGGGAGAATATTACCTCAGTAGACAATAACATCACCTTTACACGTTACGTAAAGGTGATGACGAAATTTGCAAACAATCACTAAAATGGAATCCGCAAGGAAAACGAACTAGAGGGCAGCCAAAATATGCGTGGGAAAGAGCAATACATGCAGAGACACAAATGTCAATGGCATAACTAGACAGTTTAGCAAAAGACAGGCAAAAATTGAGAAACTTCACCACGACCCTATGTCCCACTTGGGAATAATGGGAAAAATCAATCAGACAATAACTAAGTTTATGCCCAAAATGTTTATTTTTGCACCAATTTATGCGAGGAAACGGTCAAGATTATTTGCTCGAAGAGCAAGAATACTACTGCATTGTTTCACAGTGTTGGTCATCATTTTTAACCTGTGGTGTGTAAGATTCTTATTTATTCACAAAACAGCCAAAATTACTATCTCAATGGACAAGAACTAAATTTTATGGTTTTGCCATGTTGGCCATCTATTTGAAACAGTAAAGCCCAAAATATTTATGTGCACGCCAATTTCTGCGAAGAAAACGGTGAACGTTGTTTGCTTGAAGTGCAAGACCCAAATTGTACAATTTTACAGTGTTGGTCATCATTCCCAACCCGTGGTGTGGAAAATTTTTATAGATTCACAAATTTTCGGAAAAAAACAGCCAAAGATACTGTGTCGATAGACACAACATTTTACGGTTTTATAACGTTGGTCATCTTTGAAACCAGTAATGTCCAAAATCTTTGTGTATACACCAGTCTCTGTGGGGAAATAGTGAACATTATTTACTCGTAGAAGCAGATACCAAATTGTTTAGTTTAGTTGCACAGTGTTGGCCATCATTCCCAACCTGTGGTGTGCGAAATTGTCAGTTATTTACAAATTTCTTAGTACCAACGTCAAAATATAGTAACTCAATGGTCAGTAAACTAAAAGTTGTGTTCTGTCATGTTGGTTATCTTTAGGAACCAGTAATGTCCAAAATCTTTATACCCCAGTTTCTGTGGTCAAAATTATTTGAAGGACCAGAACCTAATTGTATTCAGTAAATTCAGTAAATTTCAATGCTATTAGCCTTTGAATCATACATACATATTCTTCCTGTTCTCTTTAATATGATACCAGCATAATTAATTCACTTACACTACCTATTCATAGCAAGTATGAACCTACATTCCTGAAAATACAGAAGACAGAGCGAGTGGTACACATTATCGTACAGATTTTACTAAAATATTATTGTCCTACATAATATTCATCGCCTTACTGCAAATTTTAATGGAGTAACATTTACAACAAACTTACATTATGCTCAAAAAACAGTTCTACTGTACAGTCTCACGTTCATACAATATCAATCACAACATTAAATATATCGAGTGCGTCAAAATAATCTCACAATTTTTGTTATAGTTTAACGATTCATGCAAGTGTTTAACAGGATCGCGCTAGTCATGCTGCAGGTGACATTAAAGTTCTCAGATAGTTCTAGAAAGTTCCATCCTTCTTGGTAGTAATTTCGAGAGTAGCATCGAGTATTCTTAGGTTTAAAATTATTTATTAAAAAACTTGAATTTTTATTTCTTGTAAGTAAACCTTAAGTAAACGTTGCAATGTTAGCAACGGGACAAAAGTGATCAATTAGTGTATGCCGTGACAGGATCGGTAGCAGCAAATATAGACAAATGTACATACTTAGGCTAATGCTAATTAAATGAAGACAAAGCCAGCTAAAAGATTATCCAACATATAATCCTTAACGTCCAAGTTATGGTAAAGGTGAGCACGTGGATTGTCAAGTTAAAATAGTAATGAATAATTCGAAGAGTCATGTCGAGAATTTTTTTGGTAGACTGCCAAAGAACAGAGCGATAGAAATTAGTCTCAATAGAGAACAAATATGGGTGTACTATTCTGATCTCCTGATCGGGCATCCTATCAAGAAGCCAGAAAGGTTGTAAAAAATGTCTTCCAAAAATAGTTGTTAAATGAACTAAATCAGATTTCAGACGTTAGCCGCTCTGAAATATAAAATTTTGTCATTGTTTATGGAGCAAATTGTTTTGGCCGTTTTTCCAATTAACTTGACTAACCCTTTTGACCGTATTACCAATAAAATTAATAAATTAATAAAGATTTTAAACACTGCAGACCACAAGCGATGACGTGTACTCTAAAACTATAAAATTTAGTTCTGGTCACCGAGCAAATAGTTTTGACCTTTTCGCCAATTAATTTTGGGCATAAATAAAAATTTTGCACATTACGGACTTCCATAAAATTCAGGAATAAATAGAAATTTCGTACATTATAGACGCCAGACAATTATCAACACTGTGAAACTATAAAATTTGGTTCTTGTCCACCAAGCAAATAGTTTTGACTTACTTCTCCTAAAAGATAACCAACGTGGTAAACCCATAAAGTTCTGTTTCTGCCTAGCTATCAATAAGTTTTAACGGTTTTTTCAATAAAATTAATGAATGAACAATCTGTACACTGCAGGTCCGATGACCACCACTGTGAAACTGTAAAATATGGTTCTTGTCGTAAACAGTTTTGACCATTTTGCGGAAATTGGGTTACATATGGATACATCATAGACTGTAGACGATGGCCTACATTGGGTAACTATAAAACTTAGTTCGTGTACACCAAGAAAATACTCTTGATAATTTTCTCAATGAAACTGGTGTATAAATATAAATTTTGGAAATTACTGGTCTTGAAAAACCATAAGATTTTGTTCTTGCTCACTTAACAAATAGGTTTGACTATTTTCCCAAAATCAATAAAGATTTTGGGGATTACAGACCCCAAACGACAATCAACACTCTGAAGCTATAAAATTGGGTTTTTACCCACAGAGAAAATAATTTTGACCGTTCTATTCATGAAACTGCTGTATACATAAACATTTTGGACATTGCTGGTTTTAAAAGACGACTAATATGATGCATACATAAGTACCCGTTGGGCCATTCATATATGGGACACGTAGAAACCAACATAAACTATAATATAATATACCATAACATAACATAACAACATACCATAACATAACATAGCATAACATAACATAACAACATAACATAACATAGCATAGGCAAAACAATCACTACCTTGTTTATTTTTAAATCTTTGTCCGTGCTTTCCTATCCCCACATGCCTCCATAGCTTCCTCAAGATTCATACATGTCTCTGACATTCCCTTTTATTTTTAAAACTCTTTATCTTTCTTTCTTTTATCATACATTCTTCTGCATTTAGCCAAGTTTTACGCGACCTATCAGGCCCAGCCCTACCTCTAACTTCACCCACATAAATTTGCTTTATTAATCCTCCATTGTTAATTCTTTCGATGTGACCACACCAACGTAGTATACTACTTTTATACCTACCTATCATCCTCTTTTCTTCGCCACACTCCTTCATTATACACTCATTCCTCATCTTATCCCTTCTCGTTTTACCGCACGCGCTTCTCAGGAATCTCACCCCCACGGTATTTATTTCTTTTCGTGTTTTTTTTTGACATACCGATGACTCAATTCTATACAGTATTGACGGGACAGACACGCCACTACAGATTGCTCATTTCGCATCTACGCTTATGCTTTCGTTTTTCATTATCGTCCATATACATCCAGCAGTGACCCGTCGTTCAACTCGCTATCCATTGTACCATCTGCAGTGATCATTCTACCCAGGTATACTAACTCGTCCACTTGTTTCACAATTTCATCATGCAGGGTAAATACTCTATTCTCCTTTTCATCTTCCCGATTGAGCACCACAGTCTTTGTTTTGTTCAAGTTTACCTTTAGGTCCATGCTCTCATAGACTATATCAAACTTTCTCAGAGCAATTTGTTGCTTATCTGCATTCTCACTTAATAAAGCTGTGTCGTCTGCATACACCAGAATTCGTACATTTACGCCACCAACCATTGCACCGTTTGTGTCGGTACATGCTTGCCTAACACATTTATCCAGGTATATGTCACGGACAAAGCACGAATTTAAACAAATCCCTTTTTGTTTAGACAAATCTATAAATGTTAATTCCAGCCTAAAGGCGAATCAGACGGTGATTTCGTATCTTGTATAGACAAATTGCGAATTGTCTAAGAAACTTAGTCTTTTCTAAATTTGTCTAGACAAAACTATTGCGCGTGCGCACGCGACATATCTTTAAATAAGGGTTTCAATGTCATAATGGTAGAGCAGTTCTGGTATAGTGGTAGTAGTCGTTTGCCACACATTCGGTGCGAGATCGATTCCCGGCTGATGGAATTTTTTTTAGGTTTCAGTAGTTTTGTTTGTCTAATCTAATTCTGTTAAGTTACAGTAGTTTTGTTTATCTAATCTAAACTAGATAAACAAAATAGATTTCTGCCAAATTCTCACACGTGCGCAGGTGGTGGAACAGATTACTCTCCTTAGTCGCTCCTATTTAGACAAATCCCGTTTTGTTTAGACAAATCTAGAAATGTCTGTTAATTTTAGCCTAAAGGCGAATCGGACTGTGATTTCGTATTTTGTCTAGACAAATTGCGAATTGCCTAAAAAACTTAGTAATTTCTAAATTTATCTAGACAAAACTAGATTTTCCTACATTTCTTGTATTGTCCGTAACATATGCATTGAACAACCACGGTGACACCACACAGCCTTATCGCACTCCTTCACTTACGCCATATTCATTTAATATTTTCCACACTTTTATATCACCTGCTGGAGGGAAACCGTCTGATCAACATATCCTCTCCTTGGCAGGAAGCTACCCGACACGTCTCATATATTAGTTTGGGTAGTTTCACGTACTGTATCAATCAGGACTCTTCCAAATCAGGTACACTGAACAAACATATTCCTTGTGATTTTTGCAAGCACTCTTATTCCCCCTACCCTTATGCAGTGGTACAATGTTCGCGCTCTTCCAACCACTCGGCGTTGAACAATTCACACAATCTTTGTGTAAGCATATTTTAGCATTTCACCTGTGATTTCATACACGCCTGCTCTTTTACCGTTTTAGACTTTCCTATCGTTTTCTCTGTCTCCTTTAACCTAATATCCTTCTCCGTTTCATTCATTATTCCTTCTACATTCTCCTTATTAAACCCTTCAGTCTTATTTTCTGTACAGCTTTTCAAAATATTCTTGTCAGCATTTCCTCACTTCACAATCCTCCTGTACTATTTTTTTGCTCCTATTGATCACCCCTGCAGCGTGTATTTTGGGTCACGTTTGGATTTTTGACCCATTTCCAGAAGATTTGTTTGTTTCCCTCAACATCATTCTGCATTTCCTCTCCTTCCACAGCCATCACTTCCTCTGTATTTATTCTCACTGCCACCTTGGCTTCTTTTTTAACTTAATCTGTACACCTCATACAATCACTTTTTCTTAGTCTCATTTTTGCAGCAATCATTGCCATCATATTCCATACATACTGCCTTTTTTACCGATTAATTCCACCAAGCGCGTTTTTTTCTGTCTACCTATAGTGGCTCTTCCACATATCTGCACGGCACAAGCGACGATACAGTTTTTCAAGCTTATCCATGCACTTTCAACGTCATTGTATTTTATTTGTTCATTCCACACTGCTTCATCCACGTTCAGCTCTTTACTCACACCATCTGCATATATCATTCTCGCACCATTATCTACTAGTTTATCTACCCTAATTCTGGATGTACGCACTACGTTTGCCTTCCTTCTCCAGACCCACTTTTGCCCTAAACACACTCTCGATACAACCCAAAGGTAGCCCGATCTACCCTCTCATCCGCGCATTACTTTTGTGTCTCTCACAGGTTTCTATGGCCATGTATGCACGTGCATATTTTTATGCCTAAACCACGTATTAAAAACAAACAGGTTACTTTTCACGCAGTTGTTCACCATTCCCATTGACTCTTAGGTTTCCGTATTTTGCTAGAACGCGTTCAGTATGTTCTCTCTGTACACCCACCCATTCATTCAGATCTCTAAATATCACCAATCGTTTGGTTTACATACGTTCAACACGTGTTTCTACATCATTCCAGAAGTTCTCACACTCTTGGTCTCGTTATCCATTCTCCAATGCATAGCTTGCAATGAGAAACATTTTTTGAAATTCCACTTTCATTGTAACCCACATTACCCGGGGGGATTTGTACTGTTTAACACATCTTTCGCTCACGATCACTCCAACTCCTTTAGTGCCATGCATTTTAGTCTCAACTCCTAACCATAGTGATAGACTACCATCCTCCATCTAAACGGCATTCATTCCTTTGTGGTTTGTCTCCGATTCACATAAAAGCTGCCTTTTATTCATTACATTCGCAATTTCCAATTATTTACCATGCTTACCTCTTACATTCCACGTACCTACCCGCCATTCTTTCTTTGCACTGTCGTCAACAACGGGGCCTTTTTGTTACGACCTTGACCGCCTCTTGTAACCAGGGCGATCCGAAGCATTAATATTGTTATTTTTAGTAATTAAATTAACAGGGAGACCGGTTACTAGCCAATCGTGCTTCGGGCGATATAGCATTCCCTACTAACGGTATCGTCCTACTACCGGTAAATGCTGGCACTGATTTTCCTGCCGCTCTGACAAGAACAGAAGTAAAAAGTAGACACAAAGTCAGAGACACAAAAGATATAAATAATATAAATGTGTATACGTATTGTATGTGTACAAACACACGCGCGCGCGCCCACACACACGCACGCACGCACGCACGCACGCACGCATGCATGCACGCACGCACGCAGCACAGCAGCACGCACGCACGCAGCACGCACGCACGCACGCACCGCACGCACGCACGCACGCACGCACGCACGCATGCATGCACGCACGCACGCACGCACCCCCCCCACCCCCCACACACGCACGCACGCACGCACGCACGCACGCACGCACGCACGCACGCACGCACGCACGCACGCAAGCACGCATGTACGCACGCACGCACACACACCCAAACACCCACATACGCACACACACACACACTCACACACATATATATATATATATATATATATATATATATATATATATATATATATATATATATATATTATATATATATATATCATACAGGGTGTCCCTAAACTGCATTGCCAAAAGTATAAGGAAGATTACTTACGTAAAAATAAGCCGATTTAACTAAACTTGCCTTAGCCCAAAAGTTGATAATAACGAAGCTACAGGGTGTCAAAGTTGAAAAAATAAATCACATCTTTCATATCTTTCGACTGCTTTGGGCTAATGACCTATGAACTGGCCAGAGTTTAAGCCGCTTTGCTTACGACGTTTAAAATAGTTTATTTTAATGTGCCTCGGTCTAGTTCAGTCGGTTCCCGTACTAGCAAGAAAGAGAGGTAGGCTCGCTTGGATAGATGGCTTTGGCTAAACACTGTTTACACTAAATAATTAGAATGTAAGGGATTGATACTTACATTGACCTACTTCTTACAACGCTAAATATCTGAACTAAGATGAAATGAAAAATAAAAATAAAATAGGTACACTAAATAAATGCAAATGAACTTTCCCCGGGACACCCGCTCTAGATGGACGCCCAGGACAGCAGGTAGTCGGCTTACTGGATCCTCAGACGTTTCTGTGGGAATTAATATTATGTCTATTGGGTACTAGATTTATAACAAAAATCCTAACACCGATGATTTTTTATAATTTATCAAGAGCTCTTAGGTCTGCCCTGTAAACGGGAGCCGTTTTGTAATTTTAACAGTATTACATAAGTTGAGGACAACGTTCGCGCTTGTGTTTGTGAGAAGGTCAGTTCCGAAGAAAAATCAATACTTTAAAATAACGTTCGTGCGCATGACTATTTTCATATACGAGTTTGGTTTCAGACTGAATAGATGCATTCCTTTAAAGTGATGGTCTATTAAATGAATTTTTATATTTGTATGACATAAAAATGTAACTATTACTGTTTGTGATGATTTAAATAAACAAATTACAGGCGTACCGGGTTCGGGTTGATTAATTACGGAAGTATTTACTCTAATTATTAGGGAATAATTAATTTAACATTGGATGCTAACCAATGTAAATTATACGACTAGAAAATGCTTTCTGTATTAATTCGGTTTTAGCGTACAACTTTATTTATTTATTTACACGAGATTTAGGCTAATTGTTTTAAAAGTAAAGTAACCAATATTATTATTTACACGAGATTTTATCACTATGGTACCGGAAGTAAACAATTTTTCCAATTGTCTGGAATAAAATAAACTAATGTTTATTACTTTCGCGATTATCCTCCGTATTAAAATGAAAGAATTTATACGTACAACATTCGTAGTTGATGATGCTGGTCAGGTGTTCAAACCTTTGCGAACGAATTAGTTTGGTGTTTTTCAGGTGCGTGAAAACTTATTCGCGATACAGGTACGTTTATCTTACCGGATTTCTTTATTAAGAGATATTATTAGAAGGACTCACGTTACGTGGATATCTAACGAAATCTAATCGATTCGCGAGACGTTTGATCACGTTTGATGCAATTAATTACGTAAACGCACAGCGGTTTCGTCTTTATATAGCTGAAGGATCACTTGGGTGATCTCTAAAAACAGCATCTGGTATATTATCTCCAGGTTGTGGGCGTTGCTTGTTTTTATTGCTAATTTTGCCTTGTGTTAGGCGTATTGGTGTTAGTAAGTTTAATATGTTTGGTGAAGGACCATTTATAAGAATCTGGGACTAACCCGTTTAGTGCTATATGAATGGACTCCCGGACGGTGGTAGAATTAAGGCGATGACCTTTCTTCCCACCGGAGTAAATGAAAGATGACTACTGGGCGTCAAAGCCCGTCATTACATCGTCCGATTTATGTAGTATGTAATCTTTGTTTGTGATGGCTTCGGGATCTAATCCCGTCGTAACATCGGCTGGTTTTGAATTATGTAATGTGGTGCAATAAAACTTACGCCCTGTTAACCTTAGAGTATATCATCCAGCAGCTCGGTTATACGAAGAAGATTCTCATTGAGCGGCGGCGGAGTATCTCGATAAATGTGTAACGGTATAAACGGGTGGTAGAACGGGATTACAGATAAAATTGGCCTTTTTGCCTCGACTAGCCAGCGTATGGGTGTAGGTCAGATGTTGAAAAATTTTGCACAACCAGAATAGTAAATCGTACGTAAGTCAAAATAGGGGATGAAGACAAAATCGGTTCGGTTAAGGGCGCCAGAATGTTTGGTAGTCAAAATAAGGGTCGTCGTGCCAAAATTACGAGTACATAGCGTGTCTAAACATACAAAAAACATACGCTTACCTATCCGCAATCAATTCCAGGTGTGCTGGACACCAACTCAGCAAACCACCTGAAATAGGGCTTCAAAAGCACTACACGCTTGTCAAATAAAAGCGTGATAAACACTCAATGTTACGTTAATACACCTCAGTGTAAATAATTAGGCATTAAATAATAATCAAAACAAAACAAAAAAATAAGCTATAGAATGCACTCTAAATGAATTAATACTCAACAAAAAATCAAATAAAACACTAAATATCAATAACGTTATTACTCAATAAAACAAAAAAAAACTAACTTCGTTACATTAAAACTTACGCTTTTAAATTACTTGCAATTTGCAAAAAAAACTTTTATGCAACACAAAAGGGTTTCCACAGAATTAAAACAAATTTATAAAACCTAACAACGCTATAATAAAATAATAAAAAAAAAGGATAAATATAAACATACGATAATGCGTATAAACAAAAAAAAAAACTTAATGGGCGACAGGATGTCTGATCAGAATGCTGCTTAACGCCGTTCTAACTGATTTTAACCTATATATATATATATATATATATATATATATATATATATATATATATATATATATATATCGTGGATTATGTACCCACACACTACAATAGGGTCAATTGCCCTTTAATACTAAAATAAATAACAAAGTGTGAAGGCGGAGCGTCAGAACTATAATTAATTACACTGAATAAAGTTAAAACAACAACTTAATTTACCCAAAAAAATACGACACCGCTTTCAAACCTTCGTTAACACAAAAAAAAATAATTCGAAACACAAAAATCTTGAAATATTCAATATAAAAAACAATATTATGTTACCTTAAGGTCTAGAATTACACCTCTCCTGTGTTACAACAATTGAAAAAGGTGGTCGGTTACTGCTATAACGGAAATGAAATCTCCCTGGTCTGACAAAATGATGAATAAAATGTTGACTATTGTTCTTTTATACACAAACGATACCTTGATTTAAACTCGTTAAAATGTTACTGCATAAATTAAAAACTTCTTTTAAAATACTAATTTGTGCGCTCAATTTGCTTGTTAACTTTTATCTTTTAACTGGTTTGATTTCCACTAACAATCCAAAAGGTTAATAACTTGTTTTAAATAACTATAATTTTAATATATTGCGAAAGTTTCCTGATCCTTAAACACGCTTTGTACGGTAAATAATCGGCACTGCAAGAACGTTGACTTTAAATAAATCCGCAAAAGCGAGAAAAACCAAAGAGGTCACTGAAGCACTAATACAACACGACTATGTCCTCTAGGTAACTTTATGTAAAATCGAAATCGGCACTAGGTATAATCCTTTGGTGATGAACAGTTTTAATAAAATCCCTTTACAGGTTCTCTTCAGAAGTAGCTTAACTACCCTTACTACACAAAAAGTACGTTCGTTAAACACCGCAAGGTCCAAAATATCAACGTTCTAAACCACCCTTTAAAGCGTAACAATAAACGTCACCGTAATACTACTCGAGAGCGCAGTTAGTTTCAGACTCATCCAAATTATTACCAAAAATCCATCTTTGATTTTGAATCCCACTACTCACAAAAAATCTTATCTAATTTAATTCCACCAATTAAAAAAAAGGAAGGGGAATGTTTGATACCCCAAACACAAATTTCGTTTCCATCCGTCAGGGCTCGAGAACTTTCAAAAGTTCAACGTCAGCAGACTTAACGCGAAAAAATATCCCTATATTTTTATTTAAGTACAATCAGTCCCACATTCAACCTCTATGACTTAAAACCAACATACTCAATAATAAACTGAACAACTATACTTAAGCGTCTTTATGTCGCCAATATACACATATAAACCTACACTATTTATTTAAATTACTTAATTTTTTAAGGAAATCAAACGAAATAAACGTTATTTACACTTATATACAACTATATACAAATAAACGTTACTCAAACTTCGATAAACGGGAAATAATAAGGAAAAACAACCTAAATTACGGAATAATAATTTCACAAACAAAACAAACTAAAGCTCGCCACACACCTACCATCCCTAAAGGTCGCAACACACGTTAAACAAATTCATTCATTATCGACAGTAAGCTCTCAAACAAAAAAAATATACATACGGAATCTAACTAAGTGAATAAAACTACAAACAAAATTACGCAATACGTATACAGGGTGTTCAAAATACCCTGACAAATGATGCACGACGGCAGAGATGAAACAACGCGGCAGTCGACAAATCGACGCTTAAGAGCGCGATCAGGCTTCTTCTTTAAGTCTGGGTTATCGCAATAAGCGATCAGTATTCTGGTCCGGCTTTTCAGGAATTATCGTGGTAAGCGATCAGGCTTCTGACCAGGATTTACTTTATTCGGTAACGTCGGCGGAACGGATCTACGAACAAGCGGCCGGTGCCACAGCCCGACGCACAAGCAGGAAGTAGACTATGGGCCGGATCGGTGCACGAGTAGCAAGCGATCGCGGCGAAGGTCCGACACACGTTTTTTGTACGGTAGGAAAGGAAAGGGTCACGTATTTCATTCCCTCCCCGAGGGGGCGGACGGGCTGCTTGAGCTTTCCGAGCTCCTTCAGCTACAATCATGGATACCCAGCATACATACATACATTACATATATATGCATGGTGGGATTAAGAATGGGTGACGTCAGGGTCGGATCGGAAGGAACGGAATTAGGCTTCTGAGGGGGATCGTCCATTAATGTTCAATTTATTTTATTTAAATTTAGTGTTAAAAAGTGCAGAATAATACACAACTGCTGTGTAAAATTCAATGTGAACTGCCGGTCCGTTTCATCCAGAGTCACTTTCCTCTATCGTTACAATATCTAACGCCGCTTTGGGTGGAAAAAAGTTAAAAAATTCTCGAATCATACCGTAGTCACCTTTGACTTAATAAAAAAAATTTGTATTGTATACCAATTTAATTCTGATTAATATTCTATTTAAGTATTTAGTAAAAAGGTTATCAATTGTAAAATCAAACTCGTTCCATAACGGGGTAAATTTTTAAATTGTCCATTCTTCCTTTGTAAATCAATTAGTTCAAATTTTACAATATTATTATGTATCCTACGTCAACTACTACTAATGGATCGTTCAAGTTGTAAAGCGAACTGACTATACCTTGAACGGTATTGTTACACACTGACGGGGATCCAATACTTTCATGCGAAATAATCTAAAAAAAATTTTATAATTTAGAACTTAGAAAATCTACATCTTGAAGGCTTATTTTTTGTACCAAAACACCATAATCGCCATTTTTTTGAACATTTCTTTACAACTCATAAAGCCGAAGTAAGTTCAGTTTAATCCTACATTTATTGAAACACAACTTAGATAACTTAACTTATACTACTTTTCAAAACGCTCTCTTTGTAGCTCTATGCACTTCAGTGTCGAAGCACATGATTGGGAAAAATATGCGGACGGAAAAGTTCCGCTCAATACAGTGACCCTTGTACCGCTTGTAACTGTCTTTGGTGCCTCAACTTCAGTTAGAATTATGTTAAAGACCTTTATTGTAAATCCTATTTTATTAGTATTTATCTTTCATTTCGGATAGACTTTGTGCCACGAACATTTAGTTTTTTCATTATGAACTTTAAATACAGAGAGTTTTATATGAAGATCGATTTGTTTGAGGTAAAATACACTCTTCAGTTCATCTAGTACTTACACCCTTGAATACAACGGTCTACGCTTCTTTTGGTTTTACTTATAATTATTGCGTTGAGTAAACAATAACGTTTACAAATAACTAATTACTTTGATGTGTTACTGCTTTCTGCACAATCAAAATTTCGGTAATCTATTTTTGATGTCTCGTTTCTAAATTAGTGAAAGAAATTTATAGCTTTCATTAATTTGTGTCTTATTGACTAAAACGACAACTTGGGTGATTTCTCTTTTTATGTTTATTAAATAAACGAATTATTAATTGTGCTCTAATTACTTCGCTAGCTTCTCGGTTATACTTTCCAAACTGTGCTGGGTTAAAGCTGCCCAGTTATAATCTTTCTACGGTATGGTAAAAGAGTTATAGATACCCCCCCCCCGTTACAAACCCACTTTATGTTTTTTTGTCAAATCAAACAATTAAGGTCGTTTATACATCAAGATACATGCATAATTTTCTAGCCAAAGGTACTTTAGTTTATTAATGTAATTAAAAATTATAATTAGTATTTCTCTTACCCTTTTCAAAAATGTAAGCCTAAAATCCAGATTATTTATTTAATTTAAAAAGTTAATTTTTGACTTAGTCTTGAGAATAATTGTAATCAATACGCCATAATATTTCTTTGGCGCCTAACGTAGAGCGTGGTTGAATTTTATTTTTATTTATTTGTATTTTCATGGAGTGATTTTTGTGTATTTATTGTTGTAAGAATTTTTGTGTATTATTGAATTGGGAAATCAGATTTTTTTTAAATATAAGAAGATTAAGATCGGGAAGGGAGAATAGAATAACAGGAACATACAGATAAAGCAAGCGTAACGGAATCGAAGGCAGCAGTAATTAATAAAATAATACAGCAAACGCAAGGGCAAAGTACAATATCACCCAGTATCGATTCCGCGATGGTTCTCATACAAAGTTGGAAAAACGCTTCCTAAAATAGACTTAAAAAGGAAGGCATTTAAAAATAGAAAAATTAGACGAGAAGTTAAAAACCAAGGAGAGGTAAAACTCACTGTGGGGAAATATTTTAATAATTTTAACAATTTAGAAATCAGATTATCAGAAAGGCGGGTGTTAGTACTGAGAAAAAAGAAGTAAAAGTGACCCAATGGGGATTGCAACTAAAGTAGGAGTCGTTAAAAATGTTAACTATAAGAAACGAATGGTGGATGGAAAACTTGTAGAGTCTGATACAAGGATGTCAGTAAATTAAGATAAATTAAGATGAATATTGAGAGGTTAAGGGAGAGTTACTGAAGCAATGAAATTGTCATAAGCAATTTGCTATGTTAAGACATGAACAAACTGAAATGACTAAAGTGTAAAATAAATAGAAATATAATGGATAGTAGTTCGCTCACGGCCACACACATGTAACGGAACAATACACCAAGCGATTTATAGCGTGTGGTTATAATACTTGGCACCAAACATTTGGTTTTTGCCGTAAATTCAATCTGGGAAGCTAAAATGCAGTATAATGTGAGTAATGTAAACCCAGCAGGTAGCGATCAATGGCTTACATACAGAAGATTTGGATGCATATTGGAGAAAATTTAATTAATTACACTAGACTAGCTATAAATGAAAGCTCTACAATTTTCTTTACAGCGAAAATACTGGTTATGGAAGAAATGTAAGAAAAAGTCAGCCTGGCGTGTATTTATTAATCATGAGTGAAGTGTGCTTTGTTCAAAAGAAGTTACTAGTAAACTAGAACAATGTATCTTTGCTGAAGTCACTACAATTCGAGATATTTCGGAAAAGGTGAAAAAACGGCCATTAAATGCACTGTGTAAACTTTTTGGCCAATAAGAACCGGATGTGCGAAGGACAGTGACATCAGGCTTATTTAATATCTGGATTAAGAAATGTGATTTGCAAATTTTTGACAGATAGACGTAATGGGCAGATGTTTATACCAATTATATTTCTTAATCCTTCGATTAAAATCATCTTGGTTTCCACCACCTTTGTGCAACCGGCTCTCATTCTCACAATTTGCTGACACAAACAGCAGCATGTGTCAATCGATACAAGGTTGTTCTCAAATTTCTTTAAAATATGAGGGTTTTATTTCAAAACATTCAAAACATTATAACTGACCTTTATTCCCCTTAATAAAAAATACGCAACAGCAAATCGATGTAGCAACCTCTCGTTTTACAATATCACAACACGTTCTATAGGTTCACACAATCGGAAGGGTGGTTTAAATCACTACCTCGCGCCCACAACCGGTTTTCTAAAATTTGATTCAAACGGTGTGCGCGGTAAACATGAAAAAAATTCGTACCTTTATGCTCAAACAGACTATTCAGCAATTTCTTAAGAAGTGTTGACAAAAATTAATTTACTCTGCAATAACGTAATTCCATTCAACTCCTTTACATTCAAAAGCAACCCTTACTTAACACGCTATATGGTATATACTCCGTTTACTTTTAATTCTTATATCACCATATTAAATTTTTCCCGACATAACAAAATTATTTACATCTCGCGCCATTAAATGCATTCTTAGCATTTAATTCTTGCAAAGCAATTTCTTCTTAATAAATAATCAAAGATAAAATAACCTTAGGATTCTTACGGTCAGAAACCGGTTACTTATTCTTGTCATGAACACATTAAAACACTTAGTGTCAATATTATTTCATAATTAGATTCCATTATTGTTAATCAATTAATCTATTTTGATTAACCAACATTGAGCGCTTACGTTTTTAACGTCAATGGTTTTCTACATTTTTAACAGCTATGGTGAGATAGTTGGGCGGTTGGCTGCGAGTTAGCACGAGTGATTTTTGCTGAAATGGCATAACACACGAGTGAAGGAATTAATTGCATTTCTGCTAATTTTTAAAGGATCCAAACTGATATGGGATTGAAATTGCTTTGTATTTAAAATATTCTCACCCTGTTTACTGAGGATTCATTATTTCTACTTGCTTAACCTGGTGCGTATAACATAACTTCTTACCACGAGGTTTTTCTTTTATTTTTAGCTGTCTTTCCAGAGACTTGATTCTGTCCTTTTAAATATAGAAGGCCGCATCTCACCGATATCTTTTATTGCGTATTTACAAAGTCGATTTAATTGAATTTTGATTAATTGACATAAACGATCTGTATTCAAACAGGTTTATTTCAGAAATAATTTCTTACACTCTATACTATTTTTGTAGGTCGATTTAGGTTTGTGTTTTATGTTTGCGTTTTATGTTCACGTTTTACATTTACGTTTACAATTACTTATATTTTTGGTGTTGTTCTTCTTTAGGGACATTAATTAGGAACATCTGTGGTTATTCCAGAAGGTTTACATGAGCTGATTAACTGGGAATCCAGTAAAAGAACCTCTTAACCAGATCGTAGACAGGTTTACCCTAAGATAGACGCTTTCTCTCTATAGCTACGGGTTCGCTAACAAAATATCTCTCTATCCTACCACTCTCCTGTTTATAGATTCTCACATCTATCTTGAAATAGTCACCAATTATTTACCCGCTAAATCAACACCAACCACCCTCAGAAGGTTTAAATGTCACGTGGCGTTACCGAACATAAAATATGAAACGGAAGTTTCTATGTTTAAATTCTTAAGAATAACGTAATAATTCTCTGAAATGTCCAAATGCGACATTCATATTCTCTCAATGAAAGTCTGACATATCCGAAGTATCTTTCAGAAAAATTCAGTAAATTTCAATACTATTTACCTTTGAATTATACCTAAAACTTTCCATTGTGTAATCCTAACTCATTTATATGATTCCTTCTACCTTTAATATAATCCTAATATATCATTAATACGCTTACTGTACCCATTCAGATCAATTCAAACCTACATTCCTAAAAATACAGCAGCTGCACACAGTGGCACACAATATCATGTTTAATTCTTTCGACGCACAATCTTTTATGCAACATCTAAATAGGTTTTTACGTAATACTCAATGCTTTACTACAGAATTCCATTTTCATCAAACTCACAAGTTATATTAAAAAAAATTCTTCCGTACGAACACACGTTCATACGACATCAGAAATGCGCTATACGCACAACACCACTAACTATAGCTAGTACGTCAAAATAATCTCACAACGTTCCTATTAGAAACACTTTGTAGAAAAACGGTGACCAAATGAGAGAAAGGCCTCCGTCAAGGTCAAAATACGTTAAATAAATTTTCCTTATTTGTAATTAACGATAATTACAGCTTGCATATTAGAAAACGTATAAATTCAAATTTTCTATTCACAGTCAGCACAAAATATTGAAAGTGGTCTATTTGTAGGCATCAGCCCAGGTGAACAATGAAGCTATGCAAATAAAACATATCCGGAGTATAATATCGAGCAACTCCATCTGCCACTATTGCCCACTTGTCAGACCCTATAAGATAAATCCGCAAATAACTACGAATAGGTTAATTCCCCCACGAGAGTCCTGCGATAAGGTTGCAGAAAGAAAAAAAGGTTTTTACCTAATAATAATAATACTAAACCACTTACCTGTTTAGTACTTCAGTAAAGTAAACCGAATATATAATTAACAATTTTAATAATCAACATGAATTAAATCTAATAGCAAAGGAAGGCCGCGCAGCGAGTTAGCTAGAATAAAACCAAACACAGTAAAGCTTGCCATAAGCATACAAGTAAAGCATAAATCGCTTAAAATGAAGCGCAGGTGGTTTCAGGAAGAGCTTTCTTCAAAACGTTTGTAATCGAGCATGAACGGACATGCGTTTATTATGGTTTAAGCATAAAACAAACAAATAATTTGGAATATTTCATTACTCCATAACAATTCGTAGGTTTAGTGCATAGAATTGAGTAATAAACACTCGATTACTGTTATAGCTAACTACTTGGATTTCCAGGGCTCCGTCACGGAATAAAGGAAAACATGACTCACCGTTCGCTTAGTTGTGTATGGAATACTCAAAAATTTAACTTATAAAAGAAATGTTTTTTTAAATTAAGAGAAAATTTATACCGTAAACTCATGTTTTTCAGCAAAATTAGAAGAAAAGGAAATGGTTTGAGAACCCACATGAATAATGGGTTACATTCAATTTCCTTTACGATAATTAACAATAATGCAATTGCACGAAGCAAAACTAGAAGGGAATGTTAGTAAATATGTAATAACATGTCCTAAAAGGAGAAGTGTTGCAATTTTTTTAATTACATTTTATTTTTAATATTTATGCTTCTAGACACAAAAGTGTAATATGCACTTAACTAGTAAACATTATTCATATACATAAATAATCCTTACAATAGAAATTTATAAATTAAGAATCACGCTACGTACATCACTGAAGGGAGTTGAAAATAATTGCAAATCGGTTTAAACACTTTATGTAAATATGGCTTGAATAATATATTTTAATGTAATATAAGTAGATAATATAACGTTTAGATCATCTAATAACTTTTAAGGAAACATAAATGGGTATATATATATATATATATATATATATATATACACATTTAAATTTTCAAATGCGATTCATAAAGTGCAATCAATAAGGTGCTACTACTGCTAAACCTTGGTGAAACTGTAGAAATAAGCCGAACTAATATGAGACCACAGTTACAAAACACTTATAATACAGACTTGGCATGAATATTAATTAAAGTGTTGCGCTTGTCAATGAAAATATTGTCGCATTTGATAAAATTTGTATGGTATTGGAATAAGTTAACTTGCATTAGATAGCCGACACTTTACTTAATTAAAGCAACATATTAGTTTTACATATAACTTTTGCCTTTAATCTTTTTTTGTGATAATTGCTCGATAAAGAAATAGTGGTGTAAATCTTAAAAAACCTAAATTAAAGCTTCTTGTTACATTTAAAGAATTGATCATGGGTTTATAACAAATTAGGGCGTGGATATACAAATAAGTTCAGAAATTCAAAGATTGACTTTAGCTATGCAAGGTCATGTTACCTGTTTAAAAATGTATTATTGGGTTCTTTGAAAAGAAGCACGTTAGAGGAGTATTCATTTATATAAGATTTTTTTGGGGGAGACTTCAGTTAGTCTTCAATTTATACCGGCGCAAGACTGTTGATAAACAAATTCATGTGGCCATTTTGAAAAGTGGCAACAAAATTTTATAATTTTTTACCTTTTTACCTTTTTATCTTTTTACCTTTTTGCCTTTTTGCCTTTTTGCCTTTTTACCTTTTTACCTTTTTACCTTTTTACCTTTTTACCTTTTTACCTTTTTACCTTTTTACCTTTTTACCTTTTTACCTTTTTACCTTTTTACCTTTTTACCTTTTTACCTTTTTACCTTTTTACCTTTTTACCTTTTACCTTTTACCTTTTACCTTTTACCTTTTACCTTTTACCTTTTCACCTTTTCACCTTTTACCTTTTTACCTTTTTACCTTTTTACCTTTTTACCTTTTACCTTTTACCTTTTTACCTTTTTACCTTTTTACCTTTTTACCTTTTTACCTTTTTACCTTTTTACCTTTTTACCTTTTGCCTTTTGCCTTTTGCCTTTTGCCTTTTGCCTTTTGCCTTTTGCCTTTTGCCTTTTGCCTTTTGCCTTTTGCCTTTTGCCTTTTGCCTTTTTGCCTTTTTGCCTTTTGCCTTTTTTTGCCTTTTGCCTTTTTGCCTTTTGCCTCTTTGCCTCTTTGCCTCTTTGCCTCTTTGCCTCTTTATCTCTTTACCTCTTTACCTCTTTACCTCTTTACCTCTTTACCTCTTTACCTCTTTACCTCTTTACCTCTTTACCTCTTTACCTCTTTACCTCTTTACCTCTTTACCTCTTTACCTCTTTACCTCTTTTTACCTCTTTACCTCTTTACCTCTTTACCTCTTTACCTCTTTACCTCTTTACCTCTTTACCTCTTTACCTCTTTACCTCTTTACCTCTTTACCTCTTTACCTCTTTACCTCTTTACCTCTTTACCTCTTTACCTCTTTACCTCTTTACCTCTTTACCTCTTTACCTCTTTACCTCTTTACCTCTTTACCTCTTTACCTCTTTACCTCTTTACCTCTTTACCTCTTTACCTCTTTACCTCTTTACCTCTTTACCTCTTTGCCTCTTTGCCTCTTTACCTCTTTACCTCTTTACCTCTACCTCTTTACCTCTTTACCTCTTTACCTCTTTACCTCTTTACCTCTTTACCTCTTTACCTCTTTACCTCTTTACCTCTTTACCTCTTTACCTCTTTACCTCTGTACCTCTTTACCTCTTTACCTCTTTACCTCTTTACCCCTTTACCTCTGTACCTCTGTACCTCTTTACCTCTTTACCTCTTTACCTCTTTACCTCTGTACCTCTTTTCCTCTTTACCTCTTTACCTCTTTACCTCTTTACCTTTTTACCTTTTTTACCTTTTTACCTTTTTACCTTTTTACCTTTTTACCTTTTTACCTTTTTACCTTTTTACCTTTTTACCTTTGTAGCAAAGCCAATGCGTGCCGGGTCCGATTTGGCTATGTAAGTTAATAATTCCAGATTCACTTTTCCATGGTAACTTAGGCATGTTTTCTCTCATCCCTAAAGTAGGGTACATTTTTGGTGTATTTCTTTAAATCAATATTAATAAATAGCGGTCTTTCGGGTAATCTATTCAGTTTTTTGGACACGGTATTACGTATAACGCACCACTACCAGATTTATGTGATTTTAATAAAGTGCGCCACCTTTCTTATTCATGGAGGCTGTAGCGATAGATTCCATCATGGTAATCTGTAGCTGATATCAGGAAGTTTGTACTTAGCCTAATTGATTAATACCAGGGTCAGCGTGTGCGAGTCGTTTGTACCAGGACCACAATGCTGGTAACCAGGTGAATGCAATTCAACTGGAAGTTTATTGATTGATTGAGTATTCAATAAACCACCTACACTCTTTCGCTTCTTAGCTAACATTGTTTATCTAGATGGATAAAGCTGGGTATTTATATTAAATCGAGATCACAAAAATAAATAATAGTTATTAATATTTATTTCTTTGGTAAATGCAATACATTAGATCAGCAGGACGATAATGCAATACTTCCATTAAAGATACAGTGTTATGTGAATTAATATTATACTTGGCATTTATAACATCTTCAATGTCTTTGTAAGTGCCATCATCACTACCATGGAATTCATTCTCATGAAGACGACGGTAGTTAACAACTGATATACACTTTTCATAGAAAAACACCAGATCGCAAAATTCAAGTAATTTCAATCTTTAGCATATATCCTTTAAATTGCACAGTTCTTCTATAGTATGAGCATCGAATGTGCAAGAAAAGCAGTAGTAGTTTTCTATCATAACAGTTTTCAAAATTCTGTCATATCCTTTAATCAATTCCCAGTTGTAATAAATACCAAGATTGCTAGATAGAGATTCATACTGTTAATCATAGATTATAACTTCTTCTTGGTTTACATTTGACCACTCAATTTTGTTTACACTTTCTTGGGATGGGAAAAATTATAATTCTACATATGAATGCCATCTTAGAAGTTCATTCCATTTTTCATGTCTATATACATATATATATATATATATATATATATATATATATATATATATATATATATATATATATATATATATATATATATATATATATATATATATATATATATATATATATATATATATATATATTAGTAGTTAAGGTTTAATTTGTTGACGTTTTTATGTATATTTTGTTTCAATAAATTATTGGTTTAACGTCCATAAAACTGTATTTATTATTTTAACCATATATTTCAGTGTCGTTTGAGGCGTTCTACAGGGGCTGAAACTATGACAACAGATTGAAATAATAAATATAGTTGTATTGGCGTTATTTTCATACAAAACGAGATTTGCATGTTACAACAAATCTAATTATACTAAAATACTTATCCTTTTTGGGGTTTTTTGATGGTGTACTTTAAATTATACAATCTCAACGTTTCGATAACATTTACAGTTATCTTCGTCAGTAGTAATGTTTGTTAAAAATTGTTAAAGATGTAGTAAACAATTTTGTCAAATTTGACAAAATTGTTTTTAAAGTATTTTATTATGAATGTTAATGGTGAAAGTTTACATTTTCAAATCTAATTACACGTTTTAAATTTTCAGATAATGAAACATTATGCTAATTAGAAGGAAAGTGCAATTACAAGTGGTTATTAATTCGAGAATTTTGAAAGATGTGATGTATACTTATCGCAATATTATCTATACCTGCTTATAAACGCTGCCGAAATCGAACGGACGGTATGTACCGGTAAATGGAGATAACTTTTCAAAAACTTACACGGAATAATTAAGTTATAATGCGAGTTGGAAATACGAATTGCAACGGAAGTTTATTTCTAATCATGATTTACTTTTCGTTATTAAAATTCAAACGTGTTCTGTTCATTGTCTCGAGTTTCTAATAATGAACGAATACGTCAAATTATGGGAAATATGTAATTTAGTAACAAAAGGCACACGCGAAAATTATAGTCTGGTACTTTTAATATACGATTGACCTTGGCAATTATATTGCAAGTAACGCAAACTTATCGGCAATAACATGGTGTATTTAAACCGCCTTTACGCACCTGCACATTAACATTTCCATAGAAAGCGAAATTATCTCATTATGCTTTGAATTCTCGTTGCAAATTTTTGTCTTCCCAATCGATTTTAAAAATTTGGATGCTCCAGCATGTTGTTTTCTGCATGTGCGTAAGTAGAATAAAAAGAAGTGCGTTTGAAATTTGAATGGGTCAGTTTAGTGACCAGTTTTCTTATTTTTGGTAAAATCATAAATGCAATGGATAAAGTGCCACTTGTAAAACGCAATCATCTTTTCAAAACTTTAATTTTCATTGGGAACTAAGGACAAATTCAAAAATTTAAAAGTGTCACTATTAGGACTTTTATTATGAATGTGAGAGAATGTAACCTTGAAAAATACTTAACCATTTTTTGTTTATACCACAAGCAATTGTATTCGGATTTTACAGTTAGGACATATTGAGCTAACTTTAGCAAATACGAGAAGCATTTAACCTTGACCTACTTTTTAGCATAAACGACAACCTATACTTCAAAGAAGTTTCTCAGGTCACCACCAGAGGGCGATTGACCTTGAACTGAGCCAGAACCGGTCCTATATGACTACTTTAATTTAATTGTGGTTATATTGTTTTCTACGATCGTATGGATATTATGTTTCTGAGCTAGGTGCACCAACATTGAGAACTCAAAACACGCGGATTCGGAGTACTACGCGATAGTGGGGATCCTCGAAACTCCCCACCTAGGAATGACGTTAGGCTCCAGGTGCTAACGGTTTAAATAGCCGGCCCGGACGGAGCTACTACTTGTAGTAGTCTTACCTACTACTTCGCAAGCTGTTAAGACTGGCAGTTTAGCTTGGATATTCCCGACTGTACTTGGATTGTACAAATCCTTTTATACATCGCAGGTCGCTGAGACTGGCGGTCTGATCCAAGTGCCACCAGTTCTGGGAAGAGGCAGATTGAGGCCCAGAACCACCGCTGACCTACGTAGAGGATCTGTGTATTGCGTATTTGTTATTTACTAATTGTGACTTGACTCCAGGTCAGGGTATTCGTTGTAATATTAAGTTTCGTTATTTATTTCAACGTTTGTAACATATTTATGTGTGGAGCAACTGAACATTGTTGTTTGCACTTTAATTCCATTCTTGTGTATTACAAACTGTAGGTAGTGACGTGTGTGTTCCGAATCGCCGCCGTCTATCAATTGAAGTTCCGTAACGTGGGGATTGAACAAGTATTGCGGTGCGCGAACACCCGTGATCTCACCGTAGCAGTTAACCGGTCAATATGCCTGTGACCACAAGGACTGGAACCGGATAGCTGCAGTGGCGCCCAACCCCTGTCAGAACAGTTCAGCATACAGAACTTAGTCGATGCGTTGAAACTGGTTCAAGCGGAAGCTGCGACACTACCCACATTTAGTGGGGACAAATTGGAGGGTCCAACTGCGTTCTTCAACCACGTCGAGAAGTACTTCAATGAGCACTAGGTCCCTCAAGCAGACCGGGGTTCTCGGGATGGAGAACAGTCGAGATGCCACGGCGAAGTGGTGGCTAAAATACACAGACTTCAAGACCCTCGTCTTGAAGAAATTCGATTACCCACGTACCGCAGCAAAACTCCGAATTTTTGTGGATGGGAATAGAGATCTGAGACAGGGTGAGAGTACTTATAGCGGAAGTAGATAATTTTCCGCCGCGTGCAGCTCCAGATAAACAAACACGCGGAGCTCCTGAAAAACCTGCTCGCCCCAAAGATTAGGCAGTTCTTAATCCAGTCTACCCTGACCACCATATTGGAACTCAAAACCCTTGTGGAGCAGTATTAATAATCTCTTTCTCTCAAGAAAGACCACCTGAGAAACGGACCGGTGACCAAGTCATCCTCCTGGCTGTAGAAGCCCAAGTAAATCTGATCATCCTGGATACCGGATGTACACACAATTTCGACCGAAAAGACCTATTCGACATTTGGGATATCTCGCCACAAGGGCTCTCATGATTGGCAAGCCGAGCGCAACAGTTCTCGGTTCACGACCACGATAACCTACGGCATGGCTTAGACAAACAAAACGTCTTTAGCAAATGTCTCGCATTCGACCAACTCATCGCACCCGTCATTGTCGATCAACCGTGACTGCAAACAGTATAAAGCGGTCATAGATTACAACCGAGGATGTGTACACGTGGGAAGACAGAAACGGCATACGCTGTGCTGGTCAAGGCTTACACGAACCGTGGATCCAGAACTCTTAGGTGCCAATACCTCCGTCACGGGTTTCGGGCTAAGTTGGTGCCCTAGTTAGTCCAGTTATTAAAGGACTGCCAGGCGGTCAATCCGAGGCAATCTTCAACCACTCCGTTGACCTGCCATACGATCCGGCTTTACCAAACCACGCCTTTCCGCCTGCCATGATACTCTCCGGACACGAAACAGCTAATCGTCAGCGAAGTGGAGTCGAAGATAGCCGGCGCGATGGAACGCAGCACCTCCGCATACTGCTCCTCTATAGTAATTGTGGAGAAGGAAAAAAGCACCGATTCTGCGTAACGTGTCGCCGGTTGGACCAAGTCACCGAGGATGACGCTGCGAGACGTCAAATTGTCCGCATCTTTTCCACGCTCAATTTGATGTTGGCAAGTACCCCTCACAGAAGAACCTCAACCGCTGATCGCTGCCACCACGCCTCATAGGGCCACTTAGCAATTCGGCTTTAAGAACGCGCCCGTCACCATTCAGAAACTTATGACCCAAGACGTTCCATTGGGCTACCTACGGGAATTCGTCTTTGGCTCTTTGGCAGACCACCTCCACCACCTCCGTCTAGTGTTGGAACATCTGTAATTTGACGTTGAGCCGCACTAAGTGCCAATTCGGTGTGACTGCAATCAACTACTTGGGTCATCGTATCACCGCGGACGGGAACGCCCCAAAACCAAAACACGTCAAAGTCCTACGATCTGGCGATGTCCCGAAAAGCAAAAGCTTGGGGGAGAGACTACATACCCGACTGTGTCTCGCTTCAAGTCCCGCTTCGTGTGGACGACAGAGGCCGATGTAGCATTCCAGCGATTGAAGGATACCCTGCTCAACCGCTTTACTTGTGCCGGCCCGATTTTGTCTGTCGTTTACCCTGCAGGCGGACGCCAGCGGCAAGGAAGCAGCAGCAGGCTTGTACCAAGAGCCGACACTCTGAGTATCCCGTTTATTAACCTTTTACCACCTGAGGGTGCCAACGTGAGGAGGTTTTAACCCAAAGTTTATTGAGTTCTTTAAGTTCGGCGACTTAGCCAAGAAACAATACCTAAAATTTAAACTTAGCTGAGTAACCAACCGAAAAATGGAATATTACAATTTTTAGAAATCTAAAAATACAACTAGTTAAAAGTTTATTGACCTCTTCAAGGGCATTGGCTTATAGCAAAGTTTATTGGTTTGGACTGGATGTTGGTCTATTCTTAGAAATCTAAAAATAGAATTAGTTCTCGAAAACGGGAGGTGGTCATAGCGCTAAGTTCATTGACCTAGGACCGGATATGGGAGTTTATTAATACCTAAGTTAGTGATATTTTTGAATTTTTGAGAATTAATTGGTTCATTACAATAATAAAAATAATAGTGGTTATGCAATCCAAAGTCAAGTTAACCGGTTGAAACTGGTTGTTTATCAAGGTCGTACCTACAGGAAAAATGTACCATTTATAGAATCTGCGAAATGAGCACTCCAAAATAATAACTCATATTTTCTCTAGGGAAATCACACTTAGTAGCTTCCAAAAATAGGTAATCCAGTTGTAACTTGTTTGTGCACATGTATATAAAGTGGGTTTTTGTGATCGCACATAAGTCGCTTCGACAGTGTCCAACTATATTATTCAAAACGCTAATTTAATGCAAGCAGCAATAAAATCATTTCTAGGACGATCGAAACTCAGAAGTTCAACGTTACATATGGATAATTTATTAAGCTTTTTTGGAAGATGTGTACAACATGTTATTAGTTATAATCGATTTCGCAAAATGGAATTTGTTAGTAATGATATTGATAAAGACATCGAACATGTAATAAATGCTAAATCTACCATTAATACACATAGTACCATGTGTTTGTTAAAATATTACTAATATGATGTCAATAAAAAGTAACAATTATAGTTTAATTATAAATATCTGCCACTGCTTTATCCATCCATCTATTCAAACCTCTAGGTAAATAACGTTATAAAAGAAGCGAAAGAGTGCAAATGGTTTAGTCAATACGCTAATCAAAGTTCCGGTTGAACGCTTTTACCCAGTTACGATCTTAGTACAAATTTAGAATTGTTTAAACATTAATTAAACTTAATAATAATTTTTAATTAATTAAACTTGATATTTAATACTAATGACCTAACATTTGGTACGAGTCTTTGATCAATTGGTTTTACTTGTGTCACATATCTATACAGGAATAGAAAAACATTATTGAGGGTCTGACTTGTAATAAGCTAGAAAGAAACCCAGTGAGCATTATATGAGTGTGAGAGAGACATAACTTTACCGATGTTGCCACTTGTACATATTTGCATGTAGGCACAAAATATGAACTACTTAAGTCTCCTTCAATCTAGCTTCAACATTTCTAACGAAACCAAAGCAATTAATATGATATAAAGTCGCGTGTTCTTTGAAACTATTAAGTAAATACTTTTACACCTAAAGATTAAGTGACAATACCGCAAACATCGAAGTTTATTGTAATTGTGAATTTATGACATGGAATGCGATTCTGTACACACACTAGGAAATATTCTATTAGAATTCGGCGTTTTCGTAAAAAAACGGTGAATGTTTTTGTTATATTCTACTCAAACGTAAACTAGTAACTTTGTCGTCGCTGTGTTGGCAGCGTCAGAAATTTTAGTTGGCAATTTGGAAAAAAGTAATAATTAATTAATTTGAGTGTAGCATGTTCTAAAGTGTAAAAGTTGAAAGCTTATTACCTTTTATTAATAGGATACAAAAATGGAAAGCAAATATGAGGGCTGCCTTTCAAATACTCAAAAACAAGTTGTATTAGAATTTGTGCAAGAGCACCATGCTTTTGCCAAAGGTAAACCAATTGGTGTGGGAGTTAGAAAAATGAGAAAAATTTTGTGGCTCGTTTTAAGTGAACAGTTCAATGCCTGTGAGGGGCTTCAAAAAACCTCACAAAAATGGGAGCGGGTGAGTATTATATTTATTTATAGGTGATATAGTGCCTTACACAACTTTACATACATACGTATGGGCAGACTTAAAAGCAAAAGCAAAAAAAAAAGCTACCGAAATCGGAAACTACAGGCAGGGTACTGGTGGGGGCCTCCAACATAAGGCTTCTTTAGGTTTGTTTGAAACTCAAATTGTAGACTTCATAACTGAAGAAGCGGTGTATGGCTTGGAAGCGGATGGGCTGCCCTTGAACAGCGAGGAGATTCCGAAGTCGCAAATGGACCAAACGCTCGATGTGGGATTCTCGGACGCGAGTGAATCCTTGTAGGATTCGTTCGTGTGCGATGTAAGTGTTTGCATTGCAGATTGATTTGTTACTATACAAATATAACAGCATCTCACATTATTCATCTGTAGATACAAATTCCGTCACCGCCGACGTCAAGGGAAGAATATGTATGTGGGTCTCCACCTTCATTTTCTACACACACCGAAACCTCTACACCTCAAAGTGAATTTTATTTTACTTCTGCATTATATTACAAAAATATAAATCTATTTTATTTTATTTTAGGAGTTAAGAAACGAAAGAGGCCTACGATGACCACAGCCGCAGCCAAAGCCGTGGAAAACTTAAGTCAATTACAAAAGAATTAAATGAAAGAATTGGAGAAGTAACTGTGGAATTAAGAAATATAAGGAATGAGAAAAAAAAACGAATGAAATTATGTTGGAAATGTTAGAGCTTTTAAAAAGAAATAAAAACAATTTATAAAAATAAAAGCTTTAATTTTTAGTCATTAAAATATTGCCTAATGTAGTTTTGACGATTAATCAAAAACCCTATAGTTAACAAGACTAGACAGAGTTGCCCATAATTCGAGTTTCATTACCACCATTTTCAAAATTAGCTCGTATAGCTCGACCAATTCTGCTTTGTCGCCAAATACATGCGTCATGTGACACACCCGGCCACCGTGTAATAATACTTAAAATATTTAAGTTGCTGTCACATATAATTTGGCAATTTAAACTATGGTAGCCTTTTCTATTAATATACACATTTTCGTGTATATTAATGTAGGTGGATATATAGCGACCTGAGTTCCATCAACAACTCCAATAATATGTGGCATGCCATGTCGAGCTAGAAATCTTTTAATACTTTAAGTTATAAACATGGCCGTTATTTACAATCAATTTTATACCCTTGTTTGAGATAATTTCTTTCTCTATCATTCCTTGGTAATCTAATCCATCGACGAACCATATGTCTAAGAATAATTTCAGGTTGACTTATGGCAAGCAAACTATTGCTGCCTGCATTACACTGGTAGCTGCCTGTTGCAAAAAAGTTTAATGCGGACAATACCTAAAGCAATATTAATTTATAGAAACGTGCAATCAATTTTTAATTAATAATAAACAGTGTATTTACCCTCAGCATTTTTGGGATTCGCGATTGTCTAATTTCTTCTTCCATAAAAGCACTAACCGCTTCAACCAGCTCCAACACTGCTTCTTTGCTCAAACGGAAATGTCTTTGAAACTTGTGGACAGTAATGGACAATGGATTTTGAGCATCTCGAATATTCTTTTTATACATTCGAGCCCTATTTCTAGTCTCGTGGTGTTCAAGGTGTTGTATTGCCAAAACATTACCGAATAAAAATGCCATCATACAATGACAAAGAACAATACCTTAACAGCAGCAAAGATTTCGGATTCTACAAAATTCACCATAAAACACATTCAACTACATTGCGATTTGTTATACTTACAGAGTAACTGCTGTGTACTATTAACAAAAAATATTTTATTCTTCCTTTTCAACTGATGAAATGTAAGGTTAATAGTATGACTTTTATCAAAATGTCAAATAATTCTAAATGAATTTCACAATTCGTGACCTTTTCAGCTTACGAAAAACTTTTCCCATATTAGAATTAATTATGAGAGCTGCGGACCTTTCTCACTAGGGGGCACCGTGTAGTTTTCTAATCAAAATGATTGATTTTGGCAGAAATTCTAATAGAATATTTTTAATGTGTGTACAGAATCGCACGAATGGTTGGATTACTATTCGTAAGAAGAACCAAGAAGAAACTTACGAGAGCTACAAACAAGAACATTAACAATATTAAAGAGGGTGATTGCCCAGGTCATTTTATACAATAAAGTTCCTATAAACATAGGTCCGCAAACGCTTCGTTACCGATCTACAGCGTGTTGAAGTTTAATTTAAAAAAACAGTCAAAATTAGATTTTTCCAAAACGGCTTGAGATATAATGAAATTTTACGCGTGTCAATAGCTGTGGGTGGCGCATACTTTGCAATACAACACGATGTTTCAGTCTTACCATTGGCGCGCGTATTGGCACATCACAGGCTATTTTTCAAGAAAAAAGCAGGATGCCGCTGATTTCTCTAAAAATAAAAAATATTTTTTAATTCTTTGTTTAATTGTGAAGAAGAAATCTCTCTTGACTTTTTATACTACGACGTACCGTTTTTGAGTAAAAAAATATTTTGGTGCATGTCCATTTATTACAGAAAAAGTTTTAAAAATCGAGGCTTTCATTCAAGGGCAAAAACAAATATTTCACCAAACCAAAAATTTTACCAACCAAAAATTACAAAAACTGTTCAAAGTGACCACCTCGAGCTCGGATGCAAGAATCCAATCTTCTCCTCATTGACTGGCGAACTCTCTCAAAAACACCAGGATCTGTTTTAATTGAGTTGCACCCAGCAATGATTCGATTTCTTAAGTCTTCTACGTTTTCCAATGGAGTAGCGTACACCAAGGACATGAAATGGCCCCACAGGAAAAAATCAAGGGGATTTAAGTCCGGGGATCGTGCAGGCCATAAGTGAGGTCCACCCCGGCCAATCCAACGATTTCCGTATGCTTGTGTTAAGAAATCACGAGCTACTTGACTAAAGTGGGCTGGTGCGCCATCGTGCATATACCACATTGCATCTCTAATTGCTAATGGTACGTCCTCCAGAAATCCAGGGAGCGTGTTATCCAAAAAGTTGCGATACACCTCTCCGGTAAGTCTCCCGGGTAGAAATACCGGTCCAATTAGGCAGTCACCCACAATCCCATCCAAACGTTCAAAGAAAACTGATGTTGAAAACGATCTTCAACAATTTCATTTGGATTTTCTTCACACCATACATGGTTATTATGGAAATTCCGTATCTCATTTCTTGAAAAACTCGCTTCATCGGTGAACAGAATCAACATCAGGAGTTGAGGGATTTGAACCATTTTGTGCAAAAGCCATTGACAGAATGCAATGCAAGGAGGAAAATCAGCAGGAAGAAATGCTTGCACGCGTTGTATATGGAATGGATACAACAAATTTTCCTTAAGAATGTGCCAAATAGTCCCATTACTTACATCCAAAGCGTCAGCAATTTTTCGAGTAGAAGTGCCTCGATCTTCTTCAATCATGTCCAGCACATCCTCTTCCAGCTCTACGGTTCTTGCTGTCCTTGGCCTTTCTGCTCCTCCATTTCGTCTTAATGTGCCTGTTTCATAAAGACGCCGATGAATACATTCGAAAGTTTTTCTATCAGGAGCAATACGGCCCGGAAATCTTTCAGTATACAACCGCCTAGCTTCTAATGCATTCCCATCAGCAAGTCCATAAATGTAGTGCATGTCGGTCATCTCGGCATTCGTATAGCGATTCATGATAAGGAACTTCAACAAATTCGACACATACAAAATTATTGATCACGAGACTCATTCAATATGTCAGTGAATAATACAGGAATGTTTAAAAATATTTTTGTACGCATGATAAATGGACATGCACTAAAATGTTTTTTTTTACTTAAAAACGGTACGTCGTACGATAAAAAGTCAAGAGATCTTTTTTCTTCACAATTAAACAAAGCATTATAAAATATTTTTTATTTTTAGAGAAATCAGCGACATCATACTTTTTTCTTGAAAAATAGCTTGTGACGTGCCAATACGCGCACCAATGGTACGACTGAAACATCGTGTTGTATTACAAAGTATGCGTCTCCCACATCTAATGACACGCGTAAAATTTCATTATGATATCTCATGCCGTTTTGGAAAAATCTAATTTTGACTGTTTTTTGAAATTAAGCTTCAACACGCTGTAGATCAGTAACGAAGCGTTTGCGGACCTATGTTTATAGGAACTTTATTGTATAAAATGACCTGGGCAATCACCCCCTTTAATATTGCCGTGTCTTTTTTAAACAACCGGTATTTATGTCTATTAATCTCTATCTGACATGAAGTTTTAAACGTCATCCTGACATAGATTATTGTTTTTGTTTCTACAATATTGTAAATTTAATTTTAACCACAACATTTCGCGGGAGAAAAGCTCGTATCTGTAACGTTTACTAATTTACAAATAATGCTTGTGCATGAAATGCAAGAAGAAATCTGAGCTTAATTTGGCAAATGCGGTCATTTTTGTGATGCGGTTCAAAGTATAGTAATGCAAAGTACTAGGGCCGATAAGTCGATAGCTTTGATTATTGTTTTTATTGTCACATAAATTTACAATGACAGTTATTGTATTGTATTATTTAATACGTTTTGTATTAATTTTTTGTGCAAATGATGAAATCATATCAGGTAAATTAAATTATGAATTTTTAGAGCTACCATTTTAATTTTAGGAGAACCAATTGCTCCGTACGAACATACTTACTTAATTGGAATCGTGTACAATAAAGAACTAATTTGTCAAGGAGCTCTTATATACGAAGATTCTGTTATAACAGCAGCAACCTGTTTTGGAGGTGATCGTGTTTTAAAACTATTTACCGTATACGCTGGGATGATTACCTTTTTTGTCAATACTACAATAATGCAAATGCGTCGTATTAAAGAGTTAGTTATTCATCCAAAATTTAACCAATGCGATGAATATAACCTTGCAATACTAACTGTAAACAAATTATTTTGCAACCATAATTATTTTTACAGAAAATTTATAGGTAACACCTTTTCATATTGGTAATAGTGTGAGAATAATTGACATTGCAGAACAAAATCTCATCAATGACACTACTTGTCAAACATTGGCGTAAGTAAATGAATATTTTTGTACTCATAAATAAACCACCTTTAGATGAGTAACTCTATATATTAACCGGGGAGTAAAGTCCCTATAATCTAGGGGCTTTAGAAGGGAGCTTAAAGCAGTGCACCGTACGTTTGTGGGAGAAACTTTATCGTCAAGATCGAGACATTATAATGTTCATACGAGGGAGGCTTGTCTTTCGTATTATTACAAATAACAACTAGATGGTGCTATATAAATGTGTAATCGCATATACTCTGTTCTATCTTACTTTGCGTTAGGACGGGAAATGAAAATCTAGGGAGAGTGTGGTAACACTGTCAAAAGAACAAAAAGTTACAACCGTCTTTTGACTTATGAAAATTGCAGGTTATATTTTTATAGTGAAACTAATGCAGCGTTGCGCAATAGACTTTGCACGAATATCATTAAATCTCTAGTGACCTATTTAAAAAAAAGTTTAGCCTTCAGACCTTGAACGTCTGTTACCTACATGAAACGAAAATTGTACATTCTTCACATTGGTTATATATGTGTAATGTGCAAACATCGATATAGGATCGATTGTATCATTTTATCTGGTTACTGTTTCTAAAAGCTACCTTAAATAAGTATCTGTGACTTAAACATTTAGTAATGTGCTTTAAGCTTACTAGTATCTATTTTCTCTACTATAATAATTTAAAATTTCTGTATTTACGGCATTTATATGAAAATTATTTCTCTCTCTTTGTATTTCAAAAGTTTACTTGTTTTTAGTTCTGCTAGTTTAACGTATTAAAGCTTTCTGTAGTTATTTAGCATTTATTAAATAAAAATTAATTTGAATTAATACCTATAGCGCCATCTCTGAGGTGTACGTAGTTCTGGTGATTGGTATACTTAACTCTGAAAAGGGATCTGTTATTTTGCTATTTCTTAATAAATACACTGTATAAATAACGGTTTATTCTGTTAACAATACATAAAATGCTATTGTGGTAACAATGATTGATAGGAATATTTTTCAACTTGTAAAATTGTTTCTTGAGGAGTTGGCTTTCTTTTCAAAATCACCATTGCTGTGGAATGGTTGACATTTCTAGAAAAATTTCTATTTCGTAGATGTTAAGCATAATTTTTTTTTTAGAAAATTTTCACAATGTAGTATCGCTTTGTTGTATAGAAGTGATATAATCGCTATTAAAGGCTGATGTAATAGAAATATTTCACCCCATCCACACATGTTTAGTAAGCCGTATCACATCTCGTTAACTCCATTGTAATTAGGACTTCTCTTTCAGGTTTCAAGCACAAGGGAATTTTGTATTGCTTTTTCAAAGAAATATATGTCAGCAATTGGTTAAGATATTTACACTAACGCTCGCATTCAACCTTAGAGGTAACACCTTCTCACTGAATAAACACCGTTCTAATTCTTTATCTTCGTTTTTACCTTGAATAACGCATAAACCTTCGTAAATACAGGTCAGCTCTTTCCTTTTATCGTACCTAAATTGCCTTCAGCAGATTACGATCGCCTACAACGAAATTATATACATTTACCTTATTTCTGTTAACAAGTATTTGACAAATAGTTTACCCACGAATACAACTCGTACCTAAATTGCCTTCAGCAGGTTACGATTGCCTACAACGAAATTAAATACATTTATATTAATTCTGTCAACGAGTATTGGTTAAACATGTTACCTGTAGTATAAGTTCGGTGTCAGTTTGATACCTGACGTCTGCTAATTTTAATATAATTTCTCTCAGGTAGAAGAGTATGTTAATTAAACTATTCTTGAATATTTTACACACCTAACAATCAACATTTTGAGTAATATTTGTTAAAATTGGTTTTATGCGTCACGCCTATTAGGGAGTTCATGTACAACCTCTATTTTGGGGATAATTAATTTTGTACTATTGTTTATGTGGTCTTGCGCAGTAGCTTTGCTGCAACTTTTATGTTTATACCAGATGTAACTTTTTATGTAGCGTTCTAATTTAAATTGCTTAATTACTAATATTCTTTTTTTTATTCGAGATAAATTAAGTGGACTGAACAAGCTTTTCCAATTGTATTTAGGTAGTTGAATCAAAAAGGGGTTTGTATTCAGTTCTGTTAAACGAAAGGCAAGCTCAATTATTTAATGAATTTTTCTTCCTTGTAAATAACTGATTTAATAGGTTTATTAAATTTGCCTTTTCAGGCTAAGGTACGTTAAGATCTTGCGTCGACCGGACGGGGTATTATTGTTTTTGGTATTAAAATTATAAATTATAAATTACTGTGCGCGTATATACAAGCTCACGACTTACCCTCGTCAAGCTCATTTTAACTTTTTTTTTTTTTATTTGCGGATAACATATATACTGTGTATAACTAATTTTATTTATCATTCATATATTTATATAGCCATATAATAACGGTTGGCTTATTGCCTCCTCAGTTGGGCATTTAAGAAACAAATAAATTTACGTTTGTTGAGGGAATTGTCACTTAATTACTATTCCTATTACTCCCTGTTTCAAGCTTTACAGGCTCTCTCCCTCTTCCAAGGAATAAGAACCTATTTTCTTTTCCTTCTTTCTTTAAAGCTTGTGGCGCCTATTGCGGTTCTTTTCTCACTAACCAAATTCTAATTTAACTACTTTATCGATACCTCCAAAATACTCATGCAATCCGAGTTCTTTGCGGTCTTTGGACCATTTGATTAGATTTTAGCGGAGCTGACTCATTTCTCCCGTATTGTGCCGTGTGGTGGTTAGACACGTGGCAAATGACAACATTATGTCTTATCTAATACAATGATACGTTTTATTAACCAAATCTACGTAAACACTAATAAGAATGCCTCCTCCTGTTTTCACTCTTCCAAATAGGAACATGGAAGAAATATGCAGGAAATCCAGAGCGCAAATTCATAAGTAATCCAATGTGAAGACTTGCTTTCGTGATAAAATTTACCTACTACATCTTTCTTTTTCTTTTCTTGGCTATTAAATATAATGTAGAAGTATGTCTATGCAAACTCAGTTCTCCAGCCGCAAAGTCAAGTAACCAATATGTATTCATTTAATTTAACCTATCCAGGAAATCCACAGCGCTTTTTCATAAGTAATCCAATGTGAAGATTTGCTTTTGTGATGAAATTTGCTGCGTCTTTCTTTTATTGACTGTTACGTACACATGAAGGTAAATACCAGAAATGTATCCATTTGAGTCGTAACTAAATGTAATTGAGCACAAGATTGCTGCTTTCGTATCCACGAACTATTCCTGACGAAAACCATATATTTAAATGTGTTTTTACTAAAAAATTTATGCCAAACAGTGGGGTCTTATTCCAACTTCATTATATCACCAGAAGAATCTAAATCCATATCATTATCTGAATCTGAATAGATTCAGATATTTTAATTATTTTAATATTGAAATAATTGTTTCCGGGTACGAATGAAAATTTTGGCACGTTGTAGGAGAACATTTGCATAAAGGCGCAAGCCATAACTTCTGTACCCAATCTTTCGATGGACGCCCAGAACTTATTTGCTGATTGTTATTAACTACATAATTTTTCCTTCTGGACCTAAACGGTTGAATTTTGCTCCACAGTTGCTTTTTTGTAATATGCGTAACCAACCACTACTGCAGCTCATCTTTCTTACTAGAAAATAAGGGCGGCTTGTCTAACTGCACCGAATGATACGGTGCGTTATCCATAACTACTCAATTTCTGGGTAGTATGGACAGCGCTGGAATCAGCTGTTTAATCACCCAATTTTGAAACTGGTCTCCATTCAAATGATGATACCGATCCTGGTTCCCCGAATCGTGTAAATTGTCGCAGTTTTCCAAAAACCCTAAATTACACCCCGCGTGTAGAATTGTATACCATTTACTTTCACTTTTAATTTTGGATGGATTAGTTTTTTTGATGTCAAAATTATGAACCCAACGATGAATATCAGAACCGTTTTGTGTAGATACACAAATCAGATATCTTGGCTTGAACTTTGCAACTGCAGAAATTTTCTCAAAAACTTAATTTTGGCTGCAACGACGTGTTTCATTTCACATAAAATTTTCTGTTTATTTGTGTTTGTAATCCAATGATTTCAAAATTCTATATAATATCATACAATCCCCATCAAAATCTAAATCTGTTTTAACATGACGCTATTTCTCCAAAGTAAAATATTCATTTTTCTTATAGGGGGGCAAATGGGAATACCACTACAGAAAACAAAAAGTGCTGCCAAATTATCTGTCATAATTCTTTCTCATATACGTAAACAAGTAACTTCAAAGCCCACAATACCTGAATTTGAGTCGTATAGATTTTTAAACGCAATAATTCCTCATTTTTGATCCGCCATTTTGAATTTTTTTATTTTGACAAATTATTTATTCCTAGTGATCTTAAAAACCCCAAATACCCGACTTTCTAAAAAATTTTGCACCCGAAAAACGGTGCACCACTGGCAGTTTTTAAATTTTTTTTATTTAGATAATGTTTTACAAATTAACAAAGTTAAGAAATTAATCATTAGCCCAAAATACTTGAATTTTGGTCATATCGGATTTTAAACACGATAATCCTGCATTTTTGATCCGCCATTTTTAATTTTGACAAATGATTTATACTTAGCGATCTTTAAAACCCCCAATACCCGACTGATTAACGAACTTGGCCTAAATTTTATAACAAATAATTTTTGTACCTAATTTCATATCGATAGCTTTAATGGTTTAAGAGATATCCCGCACACAAACAGACACACAGGCACGAAATTTTTGTTGCTAAAAACTTGTTTTTTATCGATAGCTTTAATGTTTCAAAAGATATGGCGCACACTCACATACAGACACACAATCAGAACCGAGATTTTCTTTTTTCAAAATGTGTTTTTCGTACTGTTAGGCCACAAAACATCGAAAAACGTAAAAAAGTGTTTGAAAATTTAAACCGATTACATAGCTTTCTCTTTCTACGTACGTATATGAGAAAGCAATATCATGCAAAATAAGATTGATCAGAGCTTATTTGTAAAATTTCAATTTTGTTGTTAAATCAACAGCGGCTTAGAAATTGACAAAGTGGTTTGTTGACTGTGAGCCTTTGAAGAAAGTAATTTTGTGGAAAAATGGAAATTAGTCGCGAAGGCTTTCGTTAGATAATTTGTATGTATGTATATATGATATATATATATATATATATATATATATATATACAGGGTGTATTTAAAATCACCGACAAACGAAAACTGGAGATTCTATGATTCAAAATAAGACAAAAATTATCATAAACGCTTTTCCGCAAATGCTTCCGAACCGAGATGCAGGTTGATTAAAAACTAATTTTTTTAAGATTTTTTTAAGATTCCTCAAAAGCTACAAAAGATATTACACTGAGATTTGGTACACCTAAATGTCTAACTAAGTACAATTAATCAGATGAGTTTGAGTCAACTGGCTCCATCCAGTGGCGTAGAATATGTTAAGTTAATCACTTTAAGTAAAAAAAAAACGCACGTCCCTATGCTTTTTTTGAAGAAATATTTTTTTGTTAAATTCAACATTTAATTCTGCAAATAAAATCATACTTAGTATTTTTGGATTCGGCACCCGTTTTTGAAATATTTTGCATTAACATAAACGACTACATTATTCAGTAATAACCAAATTAAATAAATCAGAGATTGCTTTGCATTTGACAGTTACGTATCTTATGTTTGCTAAAATAGTTGCATTTACGCGTGTTTTGTAATTCATTGTTTGTGTCTAATTACTGTGAAAAAATGAATTATTCCAAACGAGAACTGGTCGATATGCATTTATGTTACGGTAATACTAATTGCAATGCTCGTGCAGCTGCTCGACTTTATGAACAAAGATTTTCAAATAGAAGACATCCACATCATACTACGTTTAGAACCGTTCATCGTAACTTGTTAGAGTATGGAAGTTTAAAAGGAAAGAAGAATTGCGGACGAAATGCTCGTGTTCCAGTTGAAATTGAACAAATTTTAGATAGAGTTTATGAAAATTCATCAATAAGTACGCGTGAGTTAGATTTAGAATTTGGTGAGTCGCATAGCAAGTCTTGGAAAGTTTTACGAGAACAAAATTTACATCCCTTTCACCTACAAAAAGTGCATGCATTATTGCCTGCTGACCATCCTCGTCGAATGAATTTTTGCGAATGGTTTTTAAATAAAAATGCTGAAGATGTACAATTTGTCAGAAACTTATTGACTACTGATGAGTGTATTTTTTCCCGAAATGGAATAATAAACTTGCATAATTCCCACAAATGGTTACATGAAAATTAGTATCCAACTGTAGTTGCAGCTCACCAACA
This sequence comes from Vesta saturnalis, assembly GCA_036346205.1. Lineage (NCBI taxonomy): Eukaryota > Metazoa > Arthropoda > Insecta > Coleoptera > Lampyridae > Vesta > Vesta saturnalis. The sequence continues at coordinate 1,743,208 of JARFJB010000447.1, read as the reverse complement.
TAGATTTAGCGAAAATATTTGGATAAGTATACTAGACGATCACCTAATCGGACCTATCCGTTTTTCTCAAAGACTTACTGGCGAATTCTATTTAAATTTTTTGAAAGAAGATTTGCCAGAATTGTTTGACGACGCACCCTTAGATGTTAGAATGAACATGTATTACATGCACGATGGTGCACCACCACATTCTACACGAAACGTCAGAGAATTTTTAAATGCATGGTTCCCTGGACGCTGGATTGGACGAGGAAGTGAAGTGCCGTGGCCGGCACGATCGCCAGATTTAAACCCATTGGATTCTTTTGTGTGGGGGTATCTGAAAACTCGTGTCTATTCTGTTCAAATTGATAATCGAGAGCAACTTTGGAATCGCATACATGCGATGAGATTAGGGCTATGCCACAAATTTTTCAGCGTGTTAGGTTTCATTTGCTAAGAAGAATACAAGCTTGCATTCAAAAGGAAGGAGGACATTTTGAACAGTATGGATAAAAATAATTATTATTTTGTTTTTGATTCCTTCAATATCTCTTTAATAATGTATCTAATAGTTAACTGCGTTATGTTAATGCAAAATATTTCAAAAACGGGAAGCCGAATCGAAAAAATACTAAGTATGATTTTATTTGCAGAATTAAATGTTGAATCTATCAAAAAAATATTTCTTCAAAAAAACCAGGGGCGTGCGTTTTTTTTTACTTAAACTGATTAAATTAAAATATCCTACGCCACTGGATGGAATCAGTTGACTCAAACTCACCTGATTAATTATATTTAATTAAACATTTAGGTGTACCAAATCTCAGTGTAATATCTTTTGTAGTTTTTGAGGAATCATAAAAAATCCTTAAAAAAAGTTTTTTTTAATCAACCTGTATCTCGTTTATGATCATTTTTATCTTATTTTGAATCATAGAATCTCCAGTTTTCGTTTGTCGGTGGTTTTAAAATACACACTGTATATATAGGTGTAGTCAAATTGGCGCAAAACCTTAATACTACAATGATGTTCCACAATTCTTCTATCATCACGAGATTTTATAAGTCTCAATGTTTAGTTTTGAAATAAACATTACTTAATGATTGGTTGACTAAAAGATTACAATTTAAAAGAAAAGTACAGCTAAGTCTCAAACGTTCTCAAATTGTCAAAGTTTTTTGTATTACTTTTTTTGCTTGGTTTGTTTAAAGAATGAATTTTAGTTTTAATGATACGTAAATTAATGGTAAGCTTTGTGAGGAAACTGTAACACGTCACACGAATTTAGGATGTCATTAAAGAAAAACTTTATGCCATACCTCCATAAAATGTTGATGAGGTGAAAAACAGAATCGCCGCAGCAATATTAAAAATTGCACTTGATAAGCTGGATTACGGCTATGTTTGGAAAAAGATGGTTTTCAGTTCGAACAATTAGTGCATCTTAGGTTAGACAAGAGCGGTGTTGATCGACGTACAAAATATCCGTTATTATAGACAATATCAAATAAAGTTATTTGCAAAAGTGATGTTTAATTGTATACTAAACTCATTCTCATTTCAAACGTCCTGTATACTCTAGACAAAACAACCTGACATATTTTTTTGAAATTGGTCTACTTTTAAGAGAAAGTGCTATTTTTATAATATTACAATTCAATACAGGGCGAGCCAAAACTCAAATACACGATTTTCTCATTTTCTTCAAATGAGTCACCCCGAATTTTATTTTAAAAGTGAAAATACGCTATGTTCTTTCGTTTCTATTAAGCGCTCTCTATAGCTAACTAAAATTTTAGATATTTTCAATTTAATAACAGAAAGAAATTTTTTCAATTTCGATTATAACAAGTTAGCCGTGGAAAAATGACTGTGACAAAATTCTTAGAAAATTAATTAATTTCATGATAAACGTTCAGTGTCCGCCGAAAACATCAATACATATGACTTAACATTTCTATCTAATCTACCATGTCACATAAAAAAAAATGGAGTAAGTTAGCGAACACGGCTGAGAACTCAGTCTAACGACAGTTTAGTCGCAGGGCACTTAGCGTGGGTGGTTTTGGAGCGTACATACATATTAGACATTTAAATATAATTTAGATACAAAATGAAAAATCGTAGTAGTACACGTAACTAGTATAGTAAACAAAGTTTGAGCGCCACAAGCTTTTAACAAAAGAAAACTATGATTTTATGAGAGAGTCCCGCTTGAACCAAGGAGAAAAGGGATAAATAAGAAACAAACAAACTCGGCTTTGTTGAAAGGTCTTTCAAGGATTAACCTGAAAAGGAGAAATTCACAGACAACAAAATAAATATAGTGACTTAATATTCCGGTAACTTGACTTGCTGTTGTTTCACAAAACAGAAAAATTTACAAAAACCTCCGTATAAATAATCAGTAGAAATATATTTACGTATATGGAAAATATTGTTTAGTGTACACTGTACATTAGCAAACGTTTACAAATAGATAACCCCGATAATTAAAAAAATATTTCGTGTATATACTGGTACACATCCCATAACCATATTAAAACACATGCTTAAACCTGAAAGATAAATTTAAAAAGTATGATTTCCTGCTTAAATATTCTGAATAAACACTGAACTAAAATTACGAGGACGACCGGTATAACAAAAACTAGATTGAAGCTTCTGCGCAACAGTCGCAGAAGGGGTTAGTAATTCATGACACAATAAAAATGGATGGCAACTCTAATGCAATCCTGGATGAGGTTTAAGATATCATAGTGAAAAATAAACCTAAGTTATTCTGTTTTAACCAACCTGTGAAGCAATTAACGTTACGATCTCTTTACAGTAATTACAATGTAAGTTACACTCGAATGCAGTACTTACTATAACCTTTATGCAAGTTCAAGAAAATTGTAAACAACGAAATTCTAATAAGGTAACTATTTCCTTTCTTATTTTGGTGGTATCATTTATTAAAGCACACTTCTATTTTGTAGGAGTTATGTTATATATACTGCAGAAGGCTGCTCTTTAAATATAAACGTCTATCGTACCCAATTTAGCATTTTTATAATGAACGTAGTTTATAACCGAATATTCTGACCTGATTCGACGAAGTAACCTGTATATCCAGCTATCAGCAAGCTGCTTCTATGTCGGAACCAGCTGAAACGTTCAGCCATCTACCCGTATCGTAATAATTACCAGACAAACAAAAATCCCAAAACGTAACGACGAAGAGACCGAAGACACGAAGGAACGATGGAGCGAAGAACGAAAGAGTTAGAATAATATAACACGAATAAGTGCAAAGTAATACTCTGACGATTGGTTTGCCTCTACGATGTTAGTCCAGCCCAAAAAGTTATAATTAGTATTAACTATCAGTTATTTATTTAGTTCGAAGAGTTCATCCGCTAATAGAAATTTGAACATTACCAAGGATTAAAGAAATATCGGTATCTTACCCACGAATGAAAGGAGTGTTCTTAATTATATCCGCTGCTTTCAGTGAGTAATAAAAATCACTACGTAAGTATACCCATATCAATGTTACCAAATTAATGTTTGATTTATGTAAAACAGTAACAAAAATTCCTGAGAACTGAACTGTATTTATTTACGTACCGCCCTATGGCAGTAACCAACTAAACTAACCAATTAACATCAAATAATAAATGTAGAAACCGGTGGAAGTGTTGTGAAAGTTCCATAGGTGGCACTACCATATAATTTCTTTTGGTGCAGTAAATTCAGAGAATTTGTTGATCAAGTTATGTCGAATGTAAAATCTTTGCGTAACTTCAAACATCACGTTAGATTCATTTTCCTCATCAACTACAGGTTTTGTCCTTTCCTTCTTTTCATAAACTAATGAACCCGTACGATTAAAACGACCTATTACCCCTTCTAACGTTATTTGCACGGGTTGTTTTCGTGTAGGATATCTCTCTTTGTAAATTCTTTGTGCTAATAAAGAATTTTTCATACATTATCCCCGTACCCATATTACTTCCTCAACGGAAAATTTTGTTTCAAACAGTATTTAAGTTTTTATAAATTAATAAATACTACTCAAATTTAAAGAAGTCTGTTTAAAACATACTAATTATTACTGAATAATATCATCTGTCATTTGTACACGGCCAACTTGTTATAATAGTAATTTAAAAAAAAAATCCCTTTGAAAATATCTTAGAAATTAATGATATTAAGTATAGGGAGTGCTGAATAGAAATGAAAGAACATAAACTGCATTTTCACTTTTTTAGTAAAATACGGAGTGCTTCATTTGAAGAAAATGAGAAAATCATATATTCGAGTTTTGGCTCCCCGTATGTTAAACTTTTGCAATATTATAAAAATCGCACTTTCTCTTAAAAGTGGGCCAATGTCAAAATATTATGCCTGCAAAAAGTTAATGTCGGGTTGTTCTGTTTAGAGTATACAAGACGTTGAAATGTGAATGATTTTCGTACACAATTGATCATAACTTTTGAAACACCTTGTACAACGTGGTGAAACCCGAGATTGGAAGTATGGGGGTGGTGAGCTTAAACTAAATTTGTAACAATGCATAGCGTGTCCCATTGAAAAAAGTATATTTGATTCATCCTGGTAATATGTAACACCCTGCAAATACGAAAATAATTTTATAATGTGAAGTTTGAAGTAGCTTATAATTTTTGCAAATAACTTTATTTGATATCGTCTATAATAACGGATATATCGTACTTCTACACATTAATGGTGCATCCTATATATATATATATAATCAATTATTACAAATTACAAACAGCACTCTACTTTAATTTTTAGGTGTTTTAAAATAAAAACATGTTGGCGCTCTCCACTAAATTGTAATTTACATTTTAGAAAAGTAAAGATTATAATAAAATAACATCGGAAATACCATGTGTCATTGGTGTGTGAGATCACTTCATACACTTATACATTTCGTGGATTAATAATTTTAGTCAACTAATGACAGTTTGTACTTGTGTTTGAAATATGAGAGAGATATCTTGTGAAGTATCATATATGACTTACTTTAACCATGTAAAATTTGGATTTTTTTTTACTTATAGTATCCCCGAACAGGCTAAGATTTGCCTAACGTGCTAAAGCATTCAGGAACACTGTGAGGGTTTAGGGATATTGTTAGGCTGCCGAGAAATGTTTATGAATGGCTACCTTAAATTTGCTTAAGTCAAAGTTTGTAGGAAAACAGGAATTGGGTAGTGCATTCCAAAATTTGGTCGTCGTGTGGAAAAATGCAGATTGCGCCCGTTTAGTGTGACAAGATGGAATTCTGAGTGCGTAATTATCGTGTGAATGGTCAAACCGAGTGTTCCTAGCGAAGATGGCCTACGGAGATATTAAGGAGTGTATATCGGAGGCACACTTACCATGGTAGTAGCAATAGAACAAGGAAGGAACCGAAACTATTCTTCTATGCTCAAGAGGTTGTAGGTCAGAAGTCAGAGACGGGTCATTTATAAGCTTGATAGCTCTTTTTGGATGCGGTTTACCATATCTAGTGCGTATTGGGGTGCACTGGCCCACAGATGGTATTCCAGATGAGGTCGAATTTGAGCCTTATACAGTAAAAGGAGTTGTTGCGATGTGAAGTACTGTTTAGATTTGTATAGAAAGCCCAGTTTATGGGCAGCTGTTTTGCTGGCTGACAAGAGGTGGTCAACCCATGAAAGGTTCGATGATACGCACATCCCTAACATAGAAATAGAGTTTGAAAATTTGAGTTCTAAGCCATTGATATCTATAGCAGGAAATGATCGGCCTTTCTTGCTGGACACAAGGCAAGACTGCGTTTTGTCGGCGTTGAACGTGAGTATATTATTCCTTCCTCATTCAAAGAACGTTGATTGAAGCTGTCATTTTCTCCTTAACGTCCTGTCTAGACTTATTGTTGTGGGAACTGTGAGAACTACAATGTAGAATGCTGTCATCTTCAAAGCAATGGATCGGGTTAGTTGTTGAGGAAATAAGGTCATTTATGTACAGCAGGAAAAGTGTGGGAGCTATCACTGATGCTTGGGGTACTACCGCGTTAATAGTAGTTTCTTTCGAAAAGAAGCCTTCGACGACAACGCGTATACGTCTTTTGTCAAGAAAGCTAGATATCCAATTTATGAGTGTATCGGATAAGACGAACGAAGTGAGCTTGGCAAGTAGGAACTTGTGCCAAACCTGGCCAAAACTTTTATTATTTAGGTTCCAACAGGCATATTATTGCCATTTTGAGCTAATCAAATCTGTTTATTATTGTCGTGAAACTTAACTTTTCTATATATATATATATATATATATATATATATATATATATATATATATATATATATATATATATATATATATATATTATATATATATATTAACTTTTTATTTAATTGGAGGGTAATAATAAATAACGATAATGAAGCTGTTAGCCCTCACGACTTTAGTTACCTACTTTTAGGATCAATTAATTACAGTTAAAATTAAATATAGTAACAATGGTAAAAATTTGATTACATTTCAAATTTGCTGTCAAAGAAAAATATAATATGAAATACAATGATATAGTTAAACTTAGAAATTTATATAGTACCAAATATAAAATTGCAATCATAGATACGCGCCCTTTTTATTTATTTAAGGAACCATTTCACGCATTACAAAAATTCTACTGTTTTGATTATTATTATTTTCATTTATTATTATTATTATTATTCAAGCCGACAAAGATCTATTCAAAAGCATCGTACTTCGTATTTAAGTTAAATTTGAGAAAAGAAAAGTATTTAATTTAGAATTCCGATTACAAATTAGAACTAGTTATTTATTTATTTTATATATTCATATGCTTTTCCTTTAAACTTTGGATTACGGGTTCGATTCAGTTATTTATTTTTATGATTTAATCTAATAAAATGATTCTTACTACAATGCTTGCGCCTGGGTTGGTTATTGGTAAACCTTTTTATTTAAGAACGCATTATACTAATAAACTTTAAATATATTAATAATTTCATAAATGAGACATTCACAGTATTTATTAAAGAAGGCATATTAAACATATTTGTGATTGTAACAAAATATTCATTACGTTGCATTATTTTAACCTGCGGTATTACGCCTAATACCATTGTAATCGATTCAAACTGGTGTTCTGCTTGCTAAAGCACTTGGATATGATAAAATGTAGTAAAAAGTTATATTGACAATTCTGTGTTTAATAAACCGTCTACTGCCTCTAAAATTTAATTCATAGAATCTCTTAAAATTAGTAAATTTGAATCTACCATTCATGATTAAGGGCGTCTTCAACGATAACCACCATATGTATCCATGCCATTTACTTTCATGTTCTAAAGCAAAGTCCATTATCGTAAACTGCAACAGTTTTTCAATAAATTTCAATACAATATAACTCACAGTTTTTAGTACTTTTCTTTAAGTTTAACAATTTTTAAACAATCACTGTTAATAAAATAAAGTTTCATACCATCATACATGAAGTTGGTTTCATTTCAAGGTAACTAACAAAACCAATAGCATCACACTTTTTTAATTCGAATTTTAGCTCTAACTTCTAAAGTGGCAATTGAAATAAAGGATACAATCGTGTAATACATTTACACAGTAATTTATTTTTATAAAATCGTTTATTACAACATTAGGTACGTGTATAAAACGTTCAACAATCATAATATTGTTGTAGTAGTTACGTATTACTTACACGTGACCCCTCTTATCCTCTATAGTAGTAGAAAAAGCATATTACACAACTCGAGTGGTAACGCGTGTTACGCACTTGTTTAAAATACGACAGTCATGAGTAACAGGCCACTTAGTGCCCTTCTCGTTTAACATACTGTTTCTGACTACAAATTTACGAAACCAAGGGTCTTACAAAAAAATATGCAAACTATCGTGGCAGACTGAGCACAGGAAACATTTGGTATTGATTATACTAGGAATTTTTTTCTATATTTCAGCTGAAGCTTACACTAAATATTGGAAACTTATCTTCCAACAATTCTTAGGGGGTGCAATAGGTATTCAAATTTGCGTTCGTACTATAAATAGGTTAAAACTAAATATCAAACTCGGCGCACTAGGAAGATTATTTACATGAAACCACTAATTCTCATCATTATTTATACAAAAGTATAAAATAAAAAAAGTGGATAAGATGCGGAACTACGTTATCAGATATGACGGAAACAAAAAATATAAAACATTCTCGATGAGCATTTGTGGATTCAATTCAAACTTTATACCATTGACATCGGACGTTTATCTGAGAAAATTTTAGGATGTTCTTTTACCATAAAAATAATTGCCGAGCCCCGCTAGAGCAGTTACTCATCTTAATGTGTTTTATTTATGTTTCACAATAAAGTAAAATTTTAAATATTAAAATATACATAATCACAATACATAAGTAAAAAAATGGATTAATCATTGAAAGACCATAAGAAATGTAGAAATCAGGAAATTGAGACCAACTAAGATTGGTATAATAAACATTTTTGGATAAAAATGGGAAACGATTTTCAAAGTATGGATAGTTGTACATGGGGGACCTAGATACAGTGTAATAACTTTCCATTTCTCATCACAGGCCATAATGTTCTAAAATACTTTCTGGTCACAACTAAATACAGCAGTAGTAGTAGATTACTTTATTTCGTTATAACTGAACAATACCCTCTCTTGCGAGCGAACATAATGGCGTAAACATGATTCTAACTAGCACTTGTGAAACTATTATCGATATTACAGTAATATATCACTGTAAAACACCGCCTAGTAATCATATATCTGTTCATATGAACTATTGGCGTTCTTTAAACGCCTACTTTCTGAGCACTACTACTTCATACACGTCACATGTCTTACACACATCATTAACTGAATAGTATGTGAAGTGGAGGTTCCGACACAACCGATATGTCCATTGACCAATGGAGGAAATTCTGGAGGTCGGTGAATGCGATCATAAGAAGTCGGTGAACGTTGTGAGCGAGCGGGGCTTACGATGCAAGTCAACAATAGCGTTGTAACCGGAATAGACGTTATAAGCAATTCTATTAGTAGATTAGTGAATTTGTGTCCTTCCACAACATAATTATCTGGCAAATAAATATTAATAATAAGTTTTAATATTAAGGAACAAGAAAGTTTGCCAAATTGATGATACCTGTTGCCCTTTTTTATAATATATATATATATATATAATATACGCAAAAGAAAAAATCTAAAAAGAATTATTTTAGTGTCAAAAATGAAGCAGATTTGCAAGTCATTATACGGACAGCTACAGTTTCACTTGAATATGCAGAATGCCATGACGAGGATAACCGTACGAAATGCAAAGAGGAAACTAGATACTGTTTAATTCGCAGCTCCACAGAAAGAGATTTGATGCCGGTAATTTTTCCCTATTACTAATTAAAAAATCAATTACAGCAATTTACTAAACATCGTCTATTACTTAAGTCGATTCAGTCAAATACTTACATCAAATTTGAATGCAATCGCTTTTCAAGTTTTCGAGCTATTCCGAATCTAAGAAAATAATATTGGCTCACCTTTTTATCCCGCAGCTCTACTACCACAGCTACTACACCCGCTAAAGATCAATGGCTAAAGGCTTAAGTCCTTAACATTTATGTCAAATCTTAATGCAATTGCTATTTCAGTTTTGAGTTATTGCGGCGTAAACCTGTCTTACTCTTGTAACGGGAGCTTTAGAAAAATCAAAAGTTCGCGCTAAATTATACGAGATTAGATAGATTAGGTATATTATTTTTCTGGATAAAGGAATGGCTATTGTTTATTTGTATTTGAATGTAATTAATATTAAGATCAAAAGCTTGAGTTTACTTCAATAAGTTATCTATATATTCAATTTGTAAATATTTAAAATACGCGGCATTTGCAAGTGCATAAATGCGTTGCCGGAATGATGCTGTCATAATAATGATGTGCAGTTTTTAAAGCAGTCGCGTTGAGTAAGCGACCAAAAATAGTCGCGTTAAGTAAGCGATCAGAAAGAGTCGCATTAAATAAGCGATCAGTGTTAATGGGTTTTTGGTGGATTGACACCTCAGCATAAGTGACATTAATGTCCGCGTGACTATACAATTGTATAGTTACGCACCCCTATAAAGTGTGAAAATTACAAATAAGAATTAATTAGCGGTGTAATAGGGAAGAAGTAGAAAAATACCTTTCTTATTAAAATAATAAAAGTGAAAGTATCGTCAAGTTGGTGATAATAAAAGGGATTGCACCATAATTTGAGAATCGCATTAAAGGTTACGTAATAAGTGAAGATAACGCGTTTTGTATATATTAGAGCGGTTATCAATTGTGTTTAAATAGTGAACAATAAATGTAAAAGACAGTAATCGATCCAAATTGGTACATCAAAGTATAAAGAATAATAACTCGAAGTGTTAATGAGGAGTGATACGATTTGACATTGCAGTTTGCAGCTCAAGCTGTTTGACATTGAAGTTAAACAATTAAAGTAATAATTGACTATTATAAATATATCAAGCAATAATTTACAAAAGTCGTTGAATTGTTGGAAGGAAAATTGATGTCACTCTCATCCATATCAAATGTGTAAGAAAAGATAGAGAAAACAAAGGAAGCGGTTACAGTTTGGCGGCCTAGTGATATCATCGGAGGAGCAGTCCAACAACCTGAACGAGGCCTCAAATTGGTAGAAAGGAGAGCCGAGTTACGTTATCAACTTTCAACGAAAATAACAAGTAAGAACCTTTTGATTGTGTGAATAAATAAAATGTTTGTGTGGTTGATTTCCTCTTAACTTTAAATTTAAACATCATAATTAAACGAAAAACAAAGCGTTTAATTCTGATAAAGATTTTATTTGTTATATGTTAGTTTTAAGAAGATTATTTTAGATTATAGGTTTGATTTATATATATATATATATATATATATATATATATATATATATATATATATATTTATATATTTATAAACAACGCATTGATGCATTTTTGTTCAGATTTGGAATGTAATTAAACGAGTGTAACGTTTGATTTACTTTTATTGCTAAAGATTATTAATATTAAAAGCTTATACAAATACTGAATATATAAATTCAGAAAGAAGTCAACTCAATAGGAATCCAGATAAATAAATAAATCGAAATGAGCATAACTTTGGTTAATGATAACAGTGGGCCAAGTAAAATTTCATTAGTAAATGATATCTTTATAAATTGAACTCATTCAGCTTTAATGAAACGTAATAAAAAATAATCCTTTTAAGTTTCACAATAACAATATTAAATTTTTATTCAATAATGTTGAAATTATAAAAAGTTTCAAAGAACTCAAGTATTTTTCTTAAGAGCGGGTTAAGCCAATAAAAGTAATATCCAAGGGTATTACGCCCGTTGCACTCTTTACAAATGTACTACTGCTAAACATTTAGATACTTGTGTTAAGTTTGAATATAATTACTCTGTTATGTTTTGAGTTATCGCGACCGAAAGATAATCACATTTACCCTTCTTACTTCTCACCCCTAAAATCCACCCCTACCAAAAATTACAGGATCATAAATGCGTATATGAGATTTGAATGCAATTGCTATTTCTGGTTTCTGCTCATTAGATGGGAGAATTAAAAAACTGCTTGTAAGTTTCCTCTCGGTCGATTGCTTGAATGTAGATCAAGACTCTCATTCCATCAAAAATAGAATGGCTCGTCTATTGCATACATTTTTTCTTCCCGCTTTGATGTGTTCTCTGGTGTTGGTTTCCATGTACACTATATTATTAAGCAATGAAAAAAAATTCCTCGAATGGGATTCGAACTTACACATGCACAACTAAGACATTGAATGCCATTCGATTTAAACCTTGTTATTAATGTATTATTTTAAATTATTTTAAATAATGACACAGATAATAACATATCTGTATAACACGAATTCGTGTGCGTGTGCATGTGCGTGTGCGTGTGCGTGTGCGTGTGCGTGTGCGTGTCCGTGTCCGTGTGCATGTGCGTGTGCGTGAGCGTGTACGTGTGCGTGTGCGCGTGCGCGCGTGCGTGTGCGCGTGCGCGTGCGTGTGCGCGTGCGCGTGCGTGTGCGTGTGCGTGTGTGTGCGTGCGTGTGTGCGTGTGTGTGTGTGTGCGTTTGTGTGTGATAAGTATTTTGTTATGAATACTAATTGATTACTATTATTTCATAGATTAGTAAGTATTGCATCTAGCAAAATAAAACTATACAATCAGTTACCTACGAGCTGGTTGTGTGCGTAGTACTTTCACAATATGTATGCCATTTTACCATACACAAACAGTAACTACTACTACAGTTAGCGTACGAGTCTGAATAACGCGAGGTTGTGGGCTCGAATCCCATTCGGGTAAAGTCATGTTATGTCTGTATAAACTTTGTCTAAGTTTACATACTAAATTTGTTTAATTACTCGTTGTTGTAGTTTTATTTAATAGTAACTATTTGTTTATTAAAAATGTTATATTCAACTACAAACTTTCTTCACTTTTATTTTAAATTTTAATCTTTTGTTATTATACTAATTACTGCCTTTTAGATTTCTTTACTGCTTTACTACTTTTTTGGTTTGTGACTAGGTGGAATTTTGAGTGCGTAATTATGGTGTGAATGGACAAACTGAGTGTTCCTAGCGAAGATGGCCTGAGAAGATACTAAAGTGTGTACTTCGGGGGCACAATTGCCGTGGTAATGGCGATAGCACAAGGAAAGAACAGAAACTATTCTTCTATGTTCAAGAGACAGTAGACCAGAAGTCAGAGACGGGTCATTTATAAGCCTTATAGCTCTTTTTCGGATGCGGTTTACCGTATCTAGAGCGTACTGGCCCATAGATGGAAATTGTATTCCAGGTGAGGTCGAATTTGAACCTTATACAGTAAAAGGAGTTGTTGCGATGTGAAGTACTGTTTAGATCTATATAGAGAGCCCAGTTTACGGGCAGCTATTTTGCTGACTAACAAAAGGTTGTCAACCCATGAAATGTTCGATGACACGGACATTCCTAACATAAAAATAGAGTTTGAAAACATGAGATTTAAGTCATTCATATTTACAGCAGGAAATGATCCATCTTTCTAGGCAGACACAAGGCAACGCTGAGTTTTGTTGACGTTAACCGTGAGTAGATTATTCCTTCCCCATTCAAGGATACGTTCTAAGTCACTGTTGATTGAGGCTGCCATTTTCATTTTACTACAATGTAGAGTGCTATCGTCTTCAAAGCAATGGATCGGGTTAGTTGTTGAGGAAATGAGGTAATTTATGTATAGCAGGAGAAGTGTGGGTGCTATCACTGGTCCTTGGGGTACGCCCGCGTTAATAGTAGTTTCTTTAGAAAAGAAGCCATCGACGACAACGCGTATACGTCTATTGTCAAGAAAGCTGGAGATCAAATTGATGAGCGTATCAGTTAGGCCGAACGAGGTGAGCTTAGCAGGTAGGCGCTTGTACCACACCTGGTCAAAAGCCTTTGAAATATCTAAAGCTACTACGACTGTTTCACCGGACCTCTCTAATGTGGTATTCCAAAGTTGGGTGACATATGCAAGACTCTGTTTGAACCCATACTGGTGGTCGTTTTGGAGTTTATTGGAATCGAGGAACGTAAGTAGAAGGTGGTTGATGGCTTTTTCCATGATTTTCGATAGAATGAAGGTGATAACTATTGGCCGATAGTTTGAGGGATCAGTTTTGTCGCCCTTTTTAGGAATAGGTTGGACATTTGCCAACTTCCACGTGAGGGAAACTCTGCAGATGACATGGAAATCAAAATAAGTTTGGATAATACAGGTACTAGCTCCGGGTAGCATTTTTTAAGGACGATAGATAGCTGGAATGCCGCCAGGGCCAGTCGCCTTGTTTGAGCCAAGTTTATTGATAATTGATTCTAGGAGCTTGTATCGAAAGTGGATTGGTTTCATAGTGTATGTGGTAGAGTTGGACGACGACACAATTTTACCAGAACCATTGAGACATGAACTTGATGCAAAGTAATCGACATTGTGGTCAAAAAATATCGACAAATGTGGTACACATTAGCATTTTTCTACATTACAGTTTTCATGTATGGATCATATCGCGATTCTATGCCGGAGCCGTATATAAGAGCGGGGCCGAAAAGGCGTGTCTAGAAGGGCACGAGCGACATAGGCGCATGGACAAAAAGACGCAGGCCCATATTGGCACACGCAACATAAGTGCCAGTACAGAAAGACCTAGAACCACATGGGGGCGGTCGATCTTATGGAGGGGTAGGGAAAATACTTTATTTTATAAATTGCTTTGCTGGGCTATTATAAGAAAAAAGTTTTGGGCGGCTTTTTCCTTGCTGTTTTTAAAGTTGGCCGGCAACAACTCCAAAACTATAAAAGTTTTGGTAGCGATCAAGGTGAGGTTAATATATATTTGCTTTTGTCTGAAATAACTCAAAAATTAGATTATCGGTTTCATTCTAAATGTACTTTGTGATTTTTGGTAGTGATTGACGTGCGATGTGAGAGTATAAATAGAAAGTTGTTCGAGTCGTTGACTTTGGAAGTATTGTAATCGTAAAAATTTTGGAAAGAGATATGACAACAACTAGGAGCATCTTGTAAAAATATTTTTGTATATACATGATGACCATTTTCAAGCACTACACTAAACTTGTGTTTCTTTTTAATAGAACGCCCTATACAGTTTTGTATATTTGAATTCTCTTTTAAATGATGAGCAAAATGATATAAAGTACTATGACTAACGGTTCCTAAGTTATTGACATTTTTATGTAAAAAAAAATAGTGAATTAAGTAGACTCCTATTCCGCCATCTTGTAAGATATCGGAGTGAAATTTTGGGATTTGTTTTTCCGATGTGTAAATTTCTACATGCAGATGGCAGACCATTTTCTCTACATATACAAGGTGGTCCATATTGCTCAATGTTATATTTCTAATTTTTTTTTGAATTGCACATCCTGTATTTTATTACAGTTTTGGATAGAATTTTTTGCGAGTTTTCAATAGATACTCACTTTGTGCTACCTATCTCTAAGTGTTTTTGAATTATTTAGTGATAAAGTCGAAAAGTGTAAAATATTGTTACTTTTTTTAATTGTTACAATAGGGTCTATAAAATAGATTAAGACAATGTCATAATTCACAGAAACCGAAATGAAACAATACTAATTGCAATAAAACTGTGAAGCTATAGATTCAGTGGCACAATACAACATTTTATACCACAAAAGAGCAACGCTTAACAATTATTTACTCGTAGAAGGGCACAATGAATTACAAATTTTATTATTCCGTAATAATATTGCAAAATGCGACACGATCTGCGAAATCTTGCGGTCTTAAGTTTTGATGCAAGCACAAATGATATGGGTGATATTTAGGTTTGCACATAATTCTTTGTATTGTCAGATCAACTTGTACCGCAATCTGACGAACACTTGCGTGAGGATTTTCTTCTAAACTTAATAAAACTGTTAACTAGTTTTCTTCGTTTGTAACTGTACATTTTTCTACATCTCTTTTTTGCATTTGACATTTCCTGTGTCTTCAACTCGTTCTGGAAGAAGTTAAAACGATTCAGGTATTAGTATTGGGTGCATCCACTGATAAGTGAAACGCTGTTAAAAGGGCAATTTCACAAAATCTATACCGACTTAAGAAACCATCCTAGTACATTTTTTCAATACTATAGGATGAGTTTTGATTAAATACTTCAAATAATAGGACCAAAAATAACATATCAAGACACTAAATGAAGGAAATCGGTACTACCTGAACAGCGCTTATCAGTAACATTGAGGTAAGTTAAGTAGGCAGGCAAAATGTTATTGTATTTTTTTATGTATAGAATCTGTTTGAATAACTTTAATTTTTACAAATTTTATAAAATACAAATCAATGAATCAAATAATTATTGATTCGACATGTCAAATAACTGGGTATTATCAGAGAGGGCAGGCAGGATGATGCCATAGAGTAGTCATGTGATGAGGAACCCGCCGTGGGGGATAGTAAACCTTCTGAAAAATCTGAATAGTAATTCCTCACGGAACATTCAGAATTCTGATTGTGGTTATTAGTCGGGGAAGACTGGGAAACTGTTTGTAGACGTCCGGGTGGCTCCATTTGGAAGTTGGAGGATGGAAATTGCAAAGGCGGCTGTTAGGCAGTAGCGTGGCCAAAAGAAGTTGGTGGAACCATGTTACTATGATGTGTGTGAGGATACTGAACGGGTTGCGTAGGATGGTAATTCTTTGCACATCTTATTACATTTAGGGTCTCTATTTTAGCATAATGTTTTTGTTCGTCGTTCAGTTTTTGTAACATGGGGGCAATCATCATAGCAAACCGTTTGTCCTCGTGAATTTCTTTGTTTCGTTTTTGTTGTAGTATGTTTAATAAAGCGCTTTCGTAGGATGTTATCGTTTGCACGGTTTTCTTATGACGTCGACTGGGAGTGTTCATGTCATCTCCGTTGTTGTTATTATTTTGCAAAGGCGTAGGGACGTGGAGTTGGTTGGTGTGTTCTGCTCTTCATGGTTGTCATCGTTATTAGTTTCCAGCTTCGCCACTCTTCAGTTTTCGTTGTTGTGGAAGTTCTCTTGCAAAACAATGCTTTGCATTCTTCCATTTTTTCTGAATTTGTTTTCCTGTAATATGAAACATTTTTTTATAAAACGCGAACAGACATAATTATTATTGATTAAATTAAATTATTTTTCAGATATCCTGTCACCGGTAATAGTTTCAATTCTTTACAATTCGAATACCTGCTGGGAGCTACTACAATCAGGGAAATTGTCAATGACACATGTGAACAATTTTGGATATGTTTGCAACCTCTGTACATACCAGATCTATCCGAAGACAACTGGGTGACTATTGTCACGCAGTGACAGAACTGATTTTCCAAATTGTATTGGAGCTGTGAACGGCAAACATATAGGATTGCAGAAACCTGATCAGACCGATACAGAGTTTTATAACTATAAGAATTTTTCCGCAATTCTTATGGGCGTGGTTGAGGCTGACTATTGTTTCATTGCGATAGACGTGGGAGCATATGGTACAGGTAGTGATGCTAATGTGTTCAAAAATTCTAATTTCGGTCAAAGACTCAATAATAATCGATTAAATATTCCAAATCTCAAGATGAGACGAGACAACCTATACCTTTCGTCATTGTAGCAGATGAGGCGTTTGCAGTATCACAACATGTTTTGCGGCCTTACCCCAGGAGACAACTAACAATGAAACAACGAGTATATAATTACAGACTGACTCGTGTTCGTCGAATGGTAGAATGCACATTTAGAATTTCATCGGCCTATGAATGTGGGTATCGAATTTGCTGACCACATTATCAAAGCATGTTGTGTTTTACATCATTTTGTGCGGAAGATGGATGGTGTACGAGTTGAGCACGAATCATATGAATGTCCTCTGCAAAGCTGTCATCCAGTTGGAACACGGGGGTCTTAATGTACGAAATTATTTTGCAAATTACTTTACATCCCCACAAGGTTCGATACCGAGGCAGTGTGATAAAACTTGAGTTATACCATGTTACTGATATTTGAGAATAAATGAATGAAGCAAACAGAATATACTTACATACCTTTTATTTGTTTTTCCCTCCCAGATAATTCCATCTAATTTCGTATTACATTTACACAAACTTCACCCCATCGTTTGTCTTTTACATTCCGGTCGCTCCACTCTTTCAATTGCTTATTATACAGCGCAGGTCTCTTTTGGACTGGTAGCATCTTTTTAGTCGTTGCGATTGTTTAGTCGTATATGCGCGCATTCGTATTTAAAAACTATGTGTTTCATTTTTGCGACTAAACGATCGCGCGACAGAAAATCTCATGTGCGCGTCTAGCCTAAGGCGATT
The DNA here is from genome assembly GCA_036346205.1 of Vesta saturnalis. Classification (NCBI taxonomy): domain Eukaryota; kingdom Metazoa; phylum Arthropoda; class Insecta; order Coleoptera; family Lampyridae; genus Vesta; species Vesta saturnalis. Next base: position 1,725,270 of record JARFJB010000447.1, on the reverse strand, counting down.
TACAGTCGCGCGATTTAATAATCGAAAAAAAATCGCTGTCGCAGAATTTCTGAACGTCCACACACTTGCGACAGAAAAATCACAAGCCAAGTTGCTTTTCCAAGATGGACATGGACGACATCGACACTTGTTGTATTATTGCTCTGTTGCTTCGGGCAAAAAGTAAACGCCGGAAACATCGTTATTGGGTACATCCGTTAACAAGTCAAAGATTAATTAAAGGACAGTTTTATAAGTTGTTTGAAGATTTATGTGAACACCCGGTGAAATTTTTCAAGTATTACCGCATGAGTAAAAGTAGTTTAGAAGAACTGTTACAAATAGTTGGTCCTTCAATAACCTACACAAACACAAGGTGGAGAAACGCTATCCAATATTGAAAATATATTTTATATTTTTTTCAATTTAAATAAAAAAAATTGGTAATAAAAAAATTAAATACCACTCAGATAGAACGATTGTCAAATGTAACTTTGAGGTAAGTATAATAAATTATCAATTATGTGATATATAATTTCATTATTAACATTGTGAACATATTTTTCATTATTTCCTTGAATAAGTCTATGAAGTATACTTATTGTTCAAGTCAAGAGATAATTGAAAATATAAATGAATTTACAGGGTATGTTATGAAATTAAATCTAAATACAAATTACGAGTTTAAAAGTTAGACAGATCATACAAATCACTTCCGCTTGTAGAACATTGGTGCAACAAAATGTTTTCTGAAAACTTACTGAAATAACTTCAGTTGTATTATTTCCAGGTGTTCTTGTGAGAAGTTAGCTTGAGTAGCACTCTTGAACCATAGTAGAATGAACTTGAATGTGGTTGAGGTTGAGGATTGTGGTATCTAGCATTGCGCATTACGTTCAATATTTCAACTTTAGCGTAGTGTTTCTGGTCATCATCTTAATTTTGCTAACATTGGTACCAACATAAAGCTAAAATGGTCTATCTTCATTTTGTTTATCACTCTGGTTTGCTTGTAGTATACGCGTACGTTCGAGTCTGCCTTCTTCATCCATCTGTTTCCATCTTGAATTTTACTAGTTGTCTCTGCAGAATGCTCTTGTTCCTTCTAGATTTTCACTTTGGGAAAACTTACTTGTTTCTGCTTAAATTAAAGGGAACAAAACAAAAGTGCTTCAAAATGGATGTATAAATTCTTTTTTTGGTACCTTGCCTGAAACTGTTTTTCGTTGAGCTGCAATTTCCTTTGAAAACAATCCTTTAGATTCTTCCTTCCTTTGGACTTCTGCACCTTGGGAAAACCATATACATGAGTGTTTATGTTTAAATTTAATGAAACTAAAACCAAAAGAAGGGTACTAAAATTCTTTTTTACAGGACTTGCTACTGGTAAGCAGCTTCATTGCTTTGCATTAATTTCTTGGGTGCTAGTACCATTGGGAACATCGTAAAGGATACATGTGCACAACTATGGAAATCGCTACAACCACTGTACATGTCAGCCTAAATCTGAAGAAGAATGGAAAGAGATTGCCAAAGTATTTCATACTGAGGACAAATTTCCCAAATTGCATTGGCGCTATCGACGGCAAGCATGATCAGATTACTTTAAGCCGCCTAACTCTGGTTCTCTTTTTCAACTACAAAATTACTTTTCTATTGTGCTACTAGGTATAGTGGATGCAGACTACTGCTTCAGTAGCAATAGATGTGGGATCCTATGGTGCCATTAATTTAAAACCATGCAATGAATTCTGAATTAAATATTCCTCTGGAACAAACTCTTCCATATGATGAAGAAGGCAAGCCAATGCCTTTTGTTATTGTGGGTGATGAGGCTTTTGCCCTGTCAAAAACATAGTTAGACCCTATTCTAGAAGAAATTTGTCAATGAAAAAACGTGTGTTCAACTACAGGCTATGCCGTGCACGAAGAATGGTGGAATGCGCCTTTGGCATTTTAGCCAATAAATGGCGAATTTTTCATCGTCCCTTGGATGTACAAATAAACTTAGCAGATGACATTGTAAAATCATGCTGTGTTTTGCACAATTTTGTAAGGAAAAAAGATGGAATACGTTATGAAGATGAATGTTACGAGTGTAATTTAGAGGGAATACCTCAAGTTGGTGTGCGGTCTGATTCTACAGGTACGGGAGTTAGAGACTATTTTGCAGACTATTTTATTTCCCCACATGGGTCCGTGCTTTGGCAATATGACATGCTCTAGTGAACTGTTAAACCAGTAGTGTTGTTGTCTGATACAATTTATTATGTAGTTGTGTGTTAGATGTATCAAGATTATAACGTCGTAGGTCATAAAGTTTAACCAAACTACAATATAATTATTATAAAGGTAATTTTGTTCCATAAATTTACCCTACACTACTTAATATTAGCAAAAATGATAATGAAACTTGTCGGTCTTATCTCTAAATCTATTATGTTGATGCTACGTACAATGTAAACAAACAACATGTTTGAATAAATGGTACCAAGTGGTTGGTACAAACTTTTCCCAAGTAAACAAGTGAAAATGTGGTTTTAAGTGTTTGTAGGTTAGGAAATTCAGTGTTGTGCCAATGACTTGGTAACATTTATTTAAATTGTAAAATTAATTTATGTGGATATAAGACCTACAAAAGAAATCATCAAAAAAGCAGAAGTCTCTAAATTATATAAATACTATTATATGTTACCTTTACTTTTCTTCTCTTTCGGTGTCAGATTATTCCAGTTTCGAATCAATTGACTACTAACTTCCGCCCGCAATTTCTCCTTTACATTGCGGTCACTGTATTCTTTCAGCTCTTTGTTATAAAGAGCTGGTCTCTTTCCAACTTCGCTTATGAGAATATCACTATCAATCACATCTACAAATAATCCATCACTTATACTAACTTCGCTAACACTTTCTGTTTCATTGTCAGCCATCCTGACAGATCTTACAAAACAAAATGGGATATAAATAAATATGAACACGGAACGATGTATCTTAAAGACCTGCGACAGCGCGACTAGACAGTCGCTAGTGGATGCATTCCCATAAACATCACTAGTGACTCATTCTGGTTAGCGACAGTCGCGTCGCGTGGAAAATAGAACCAGTTGCATCTTTTTAATCGCTGCGTGTTTTTCGTCGCAAGTGGATGCTCCCGCATTTGAACCTATACAGTTCCATATTTTATTTCAGCTGAGACTAAACAATCGCGCTACTACAAATCGCAAGTGGAGGCCTAGCCTAAAGGGTACTTCACCTCACACTAAGTAGATAACCAGTTAGTAACTTAGTTACTATGCAGATAAATATCTGACAATTCTTCTAGAATTGTTTATAATAAGTATCTTTCATTTGTTAAGTTGTTAAGAAACAAAAAGAGATAAGCGAAAACCAAGCTACTATGATTCATTATGTTTAATTCCATTTTAAAGTTTATAGTTATGCTGTTCTACGAGTAAATAGTTATTAAGCGTTGCTCTTTTATAGTCCAAAATGTTGTATTGTCACAAAACATATAGCTTCACAGTTTTATTGCAATTAGCATTGTTTCATTTTTGTTTATCTGTGAATTATAACGTTATCTTAATCTATTTTATAGGCTCTTATCTAACAAATTCAAAAAAAGTAACAAAATTTTACAATTTTCCACTTTATCTGTAATAAAACACATTAAAAAAATTAGAAATATAACATTGAGCAAAATGGACCACCCTGTATATGTAAAGGAAAGAGTCCGCACACTGAATGTAGAAGTTAAAACAAGACACATCGGAAAAACGAATCCCAAAATTTCACTCAGATATCTTTCAAGATGGCGGAATAGGAGTCTACTTAATTCACTAATTTTTTTACATAAAAATGTTAATAACTTAGGAACCGTTAGTCGTAGACCCATAGTATTTTATGTCACTTTGCTCATCATTTAACAGAGAATTCAAATTAATAAAAATATATAGGGTGTTCCATTAAAATAAAACAAGTTTAGTGTGGTGCTTGAAAATGGGCCATCCTGTATATACAAAAATATTTTTACAAGATGCTCCTCGTCGTTGACTACAATAATCTGTTATAAGATTTTTTTTAAATCAACGTAATCTTCCACCACCAAATCGTTGCGACACTGTATATATATATATATATATATATATATATATATAAGGTGTCCCGGAAACTTTTTTTCAAAGCTCTTCCACATAGAGTACACCTCAAAAGTCGATTTAACTAAATTTACCTTAGTCCAAAAGTTGATTTTAATTTTTGTACCATGGTGTATGTCATTTTGGGCTTGATAAATCTTTTTCGCTATCTTTTCCAATTAAGAAAGGTATACTCTATTGAAGTCGCTAGGAGCAACACTTTCCGAGAAAAACGCATCTGAAGCTGATGACGCATGTAAATTGTCAAAGTGAGTCGAAAGCCCAAGGTATTACAAGTTTTTTTAAGACTTTGGCAAACATACAAATTTTTCCTTGTTTTTATGGTTTTACTTCCTTGTGTTTGAGGATAAAAAATAAGATAAAAGCAATTTTAACATAATTAAACTGAAAACTTAAATGCAAATACAAAAATATGTCATAAAGACTGTCCAAAATGCCCGCCGTTTTCAGACATGCAAAGATTTACACGACGCAGAACATTAAAATTAACCCTGTGCATAATTTTTTCATTATCTCGATGTAAACCACGGACTTATCATGCCCCCATCAAAAAATCCAATGGATTTAAGTCGACAGAACGTGGTGACCAATCCATAGGAGCCTCTACCTATCCATTTGTTTCGATACTGTTTATTTAAGTAATTTCGAACAGGTAGTGAAAAATGTGGTGGAGCCCCATCGTGCATGATTCATATATCTCCCCAAACCTCCAGTAAACCTGACAGCGTGTTTTGAAGATGTTGCAAGTAAATTTTACCGGTTAATCTGAGGTAAAATGATAGGACCAACTAAATATTTCATATTAACCCTGTCCACACATTAATTTTAAATCCACGTTGAAAATGGCTAACTTTGATTGCATGTGGATTTTCGTCAGCATAAACGAGTTCGTTATGAAAATTAGTTAATCTCTTCTTGTGAAACACACTTCGTCGGTGGATAAAAGGTTTTTTTGGAAAGTTGGAAAATTTAGATAGAAAATTTAAGTTTTTTAAATTAATAATTATTAAGAAAATTTAGTAGTAAAAGTTACTTAAATGTGAGTAAGTAGTAGTTTTATTTAGTTTAAACTATGGCAATATACCATTGTAGAATATACCGATATGTCATTAGTTTTGGATATTGTCAAGGAGATACCGATAGTGTGTCAGAGTTCACAATGTGTAAAACAAGGAAAAATCTTTTAAAATTGCAATACCTTGTAATAGCTTTCGACTCACTTTGACAATTTACATGCGTCATTAGCTTCAGATACGTTTTTCTCGGAAAGGGTTGCTCCTAGCGACTTCAATACAGTATTCCTTTCTTAACTGTAAAAGATAGGGAAAAAGATTTATCAAGCTTAAACTGACATACACCGTGGCACGAAAAAGTTGTAGTGATTTTAAGGTCTCCTAATCGTCGCTTGTGACGCCCTCTAGCAAATACAACAAAATCGTTCGCATGTGGATTTCTCATGGCTTTCTCATCCCACGAAACCCCTGTATACCAAATTTCGTAAAATTAGCTCGAATTAGTCGAAAGATGTTACAGAAAATGTGATTTATTTGTTCAACTTTGTCACCATGCAACTCGGTTATTATCAACTTTTGGACAAAGGTAAGTTTAGTTCAATCGAGGTATTTTAAAAACCTTTCCGGGACACCTTGTATACATAAATTCAATGTATGTAAAATTATTTTGATGTAATGTATTTATAACAAGATAACTAATTCCGCAACTTGCGCAATATGCTACTGCGCAAAGCGAAAAAGTTATACATATATATATATATATATATATATATATATATATATATATATATATATATATATATATATATATATATATATATAAGTTCTAAAAAATATATATTGGATTACTCAATGGCTCAGCGGTAAATGTGTCAGGCTTGTAAGTGAAAGGTACCAAGTTCGAATCTGAGTGTAATCAAGTGCTTGGGAAAAAATCATAACATATGAATTCGACTCAAGTGCAAAAACAGTCCTTCTCAGGACTAAGCCTGATGACGGAAGCAGAGTCCGCTTCCGAAACGTCGCGATAGGCCGATCAACTCAACTAATATGAAACCACAGTTACAAAACACATAATACAGAAATATCACTTGCCAGTTCTTGCATATATCTTCGCCAGGAGCTTCACTTGGCATCTGAAATTAATCGCTTAGATGCAGTCTTTTGAAATTAATTACGTTAGTTTTGGTAAGGTGTTTTGAAAGGCAGATTTCCTTTCTCTGATTGCTTTCCAAACTTCTGACTTCCACCACGGTATAATTCAATGTTTGTACTGTCCGCTAGACTTAGGAATAGAATTTTCTGCTGCTTCGTTTATTGCTATAATTCAATGTTTGTACTGTCCGCTAGACTTAGGAATAGAATTTTCTGCTGCTTCGTTTATTGCTCTAGTTAAACCATTTACCTTTTTATTTACGCCTGTACTGGTACTTAGTGTTTTAAAGGATTGTTGGAATTTACACCAACCAGCTCTTTTTCATATCTACTTAGGTATAGATGAACTTGAACTTTTCTTTTCAGATGTTGATATAAGTAACGGAAAGTGGTCACTGTCGTGCAGTTATGGTATTACAGACCATTCTAACTTTAAAGCTATAGAGGGAGATCATATTGACAGATCAATGGCTGAAAAGCTATTAGATCGACTATTAAAGAAAGAGTGTCTGTTTTGCTAGAGCCCCACATGAGATTGTTAGTGTTGAAATGTCCAACAACGATAGTTGTCGGCTGATTATTATTATTATAATTATTATTATTTATTATTATTACTATTATTATTATTATTTATTATTATTATTATTATTATTATTATTATTATTATTATTCAGGGAGCGTGCTACACGAAAGAATCATCAGGAAAGTGATTAAAATTGAAAAAAAGACCTTCAGTTTAAACAAAAGGGATGGATCTCGAATTTTTCCAATTTAGAAAAATTACCCCAATCAAAATTAACAGCACACAACCAATTGACATCTAACGTTAGCACTACATCTACTAAACGTATCTCAGGAATTCGGCATACACTCAACAACTCTGACAATACTCCAAAAGACAAAAATATATACACAAAATCTACGACCCGCAGCAGAACACGACATATAATACAGTAATTTAAGAAAATCAAATTACGAGATATCTAGTGTCAATCAATTTAAATATTCTTCTTGATAAAGCTACAGTAGTGGTCTACCAAAACATAGAATTTAAGAACCAGATTTCAAATTACACGAGTATCCGAAAGAAAAATGTCTGTTAATCTAAATAACACCCGTGGAAACCTATGTATATATATATATATAGGGTGTCCAGAAAGGTGTGGCCAAAACTGCTAAGACGTATGGAGGGGCTCAAAATAACCCTAGTCTTCATTTGAATTTTTACCCTATCTGCATTAGTTATATAGTTATCGGCCTTCAAAGTCAGAAGTTAAAAATTGGATTTCTATGATAATTTTTAAACCGCTTCTTTCACTACTATGAAATTTAGACACTTAACTGAGATTCATTGTACCTTTATTGTACAGGTAACGTCAAAATTAAGTTTCGAACGGTTTCGTAAATACTATTTTATTTAAAACGTAATTTCTAAATAAAAAAACAATTTACATGGATTCACTAAAATGCATTTTTCTCGAAAACGGTACGAGATATCGATTTCGCACAAGAGTACCTCTTTGTTGCTAAATGATAGGACTATAAAACTACTATAGTAAAATTCCAAAATTGTTAATACTGTCAAAAATTGAGTTAATTTAGAATCTTAATTTTGGCTTTACCTGTACAATGTATTCCAGTGTCAAAAAATGCCTTTCTATGAGGTAGTTAGGGTGTCTAAATTTCATGGTAATGAAAGAAGAGGTTTAAAAATTATCATTGAAATTCCATTTTTAACTTCTGACTTTGAAGGCCGATAACTCCATAACGAAAACAGATAGGAAAAAAATTCTAATGAAGACTAGGGTTATTTTGAGCCCCTCTATACGTCCTAGCAGTTTTGACCACACCTTTCTGGACACCCTGTATGGATATATATATATATATATATATATATATATATATATATATATATATATAGCTGTTTTCGTTCTTTCGGGTTTCTTTCTACTTTGTCTGCTCTGGTTGGTTCTCCTCCTTTACGACGTTTCGCCTGAATCACTCCAGCTATCTTCAGGTGATCCGTGCTCGACTGCTGATGATTCAAACCAAACAGTGAGTTCGGTTCGAATCACCAGAAGTCGCCAGAACCCCTAATTAAAACATGTCATTAGTATTACAAATCCAGAAATAAAGCTTAGCAGGTGTGCAACAAAGCTATATAGTTGTCGGAGCAAAATCTCTGAACTCATATTGTACATATTTGCTTTACAAAGACATACTATACCTCATTTACTTTCAAGATAAAGTGATTATAGACAAATCTTTGCTGCCTTCAAAGGATCGGAGTTAACAATAAAAACAAGATCTATTGAGGTTGGATTTTACAATGCGCTCCCTACAATCAAATATCAATATATTAAATATCACACTTAAACATCCCGTTTAAGAAAATATTTACATTCACTATATTTTCAAACTAAATGCGGTATACGTACATGTATTACTATTGATTCAATTTTTCATATGAAATAAAACAATCTTTTCAGGACACTTTTAATGGAAATATAGGAGGTCCTTCAATATGTAATAATAAGTTACAAACAATTACATCTTCTTTATCAAATTTTTCTTTAAATGGTCCCATTATGGTAATAGATCTTTCGCAACATCTCAAATGGATAAACACAGTTATAGGATTTGATGAATCTTATAGTACGACAACTACTCATAAAGCAAGTGCAATTAAAACATTTTTATCAATTCTTGTAGATTTAGTTATAATAAAATTTACTATAATAAAACTTTAAATAATAAATACTTGTGATGAAACATTTTATATTTTATTTCAACCGGGATATAAATTCTTAACAAGAATTATCATTGACAATAGTTAATGAACAGATGTTTGATTAATAAATTGTTAATAAAAAAAGCATCGAAAATAACCAAATAATACACTTATTCCCACTTTCCTGAACGATGTAACTATTATTAATTAAAATGGATGAGAGGCACATGAAACTACGCCAGTTGGGAAGGTACCATCACCCTTACCATGGAATCCTTAACATTGGTTTTCTGATTTTCTGAGTTCGATAAGGACTGCTGGTCACTCTTTCCCTATCTCTAATCCATTCTCATCCTATTATTTCTCTCGCTCTCACTGGCTTCTTATCGGATTGAAAGTCCAAAATTTAAAACAAGCTGGCTGTGGTATCTATGGCAAAAATATCGGACATACATCCTGCCCCATTCGAATGTTTGGGAGGGCAGGGCCAACCGACTCACTTTCTCATGCATTACTCAAACATCCGGGTCTCAGGTCTACTTTTTTATATTTACCAACATCTTGAACAATTAAAACCTGACATTTTCTTTCTATCTGGAACACAAGTCTCCTCTGAAAACTCGGATTCACACTACTTGCAACTTCCCCAATACAATCCTTCACTTAACTTTCGATATAACAGAGAAATGTGTGCCTATCTCATGGACAACATCGCTTGCTAGATGATTTCCTCTTTCGACGTGACTGAAATTTGGCGTCTTCGGACATTGCCCTTTCCTTACGTGAAGTCATCCTCATGGGCAACCCTGGTTCAATAGTACTTGTGCTGTCGCAATACCTTTATAAAGTATATCTTATACTGTAATGATCCTGAAAATCCTTACCATAAATTTTCCTATCCTAGTAAATAATTCCCATCAAAACTTATTCCCCATTTCCTTCCACAACTGTTCTATCATTATTAATAAGTGTTATCAGTTGTCCACTCCTTTCCCACTCCATCAAATTTACCTATAAATACCAGATTCATTCATTCATTCTACCTCACACTCGACACTTCTTCCCTAACCTTTTCCCTTCACCACTTCCTATAATATATTTTATCCTGCACCGGTAGTATTATGTTGACCAGTAACCAGACTAATAATCCTGACTATAATCCCTTGCCCGTATTATTATCCGGACCCGCACTTAGTCATCTACGCACACGTTTATGTAAAGCAACCTTGGTGGTGAGACGCCCGAGAAAGGTACATAAACGTGACAATGGTATGAGGTGTTTAGTTTGCCGGAGGGCATGCCCTGTAGAGCTAAATGTATCGACGCACCGAATTATCCCTTTCTCGCGGGACGACTCCTACATAAAAGAGAGAATCAAAATAACTACTATCCTCTTGGTGGTGAGTCGCCCCGAGACGGGTATGAAATAATTAGCTAGTAGAAGTACGTAACGATATTAACCCTGTAGCTTCCACTCCGAAGACGCTATTACAGTTCCCCACGTACCAGTCTGAATGTCCTGTCAATATGCATATAATTACCGTATTACCAGCATTCCAGACAACCGCACTAATCACTGAAGTTAATCCTAAATAACCACGACCAGTACATACCTAAAGAAAACCTGACCTGTATATAAAACCCCTGTTTCCCGTTATGATGTTATATTCTTAAGTTTATTCACAAAGTAGTGACATTATTTAACCCGACCTGACCAGCAAACCAAGGACCAATAAAAGTGAGTTTACAATACCAATTGGAAATCTATGAAAACACTTGAGAAAAAAGTGCCCCTCGCCCACGTCAACTCTTCTTTAAACGCTATCAAACTAATTCATTTGCGATACAAGCTCCCAGAATCGATCATTAGTGGACTTCATGCCTATAAGGCTCATCTATTGTTTTTAAAAAATGCTCCCTTGAACTAGTACTAGTCATCTCGAAGCTCTATTCCATCTCTATGTGTTCTGAGAAATTTCCTTCCTTATGAAAGTTAGCAAATTACTTTTTTTCCTTGAATCTAATGAAATCCTTAGTAACCACCAATATTGTTTTATGCAGACCCGTTCAACAGGTGATCTTTTTTTATATGTGGCCCAAGTTTGGAACAATATACAAAAACAACACAATGAACTCGTTTTAGATATCTGAAAAGCATTTGACCAACTTTGACATAAGCGGTCACTTCCCAAACTCACCTCGTTTTCTTGATAAAAGACGAATAGGTGTCGTAGTAGATGGTTTCTTGTTAAAACAAGTTAGCATTAACGGGGACCTACAACAAGGGTCAGTGATAGATCCTACACATTTACTTATTTCTTCAACGACTAACCCCATCCATTTCTATGCTGACTACAACACTCTTCAAATGTAGTTCACCTCAGTGTACCCACAATAGTAATATACGTTCTATCTCAAATAAACTGTTAAAGCCGAAATGGACATTTCAATCAACAAAGACATTCAACGCATTGTTGAATGGGGAATACAAAGCAAGGTTTGATCAGTCCTGAATTCCTATCGGCGAATTAAAGAAGTAAACCTAACCTCTCAAACCTAGAAAGGGGAGCGGTCATTGATCAAGATTCTCCCGGTAGGCTAGGAAACGCCAGTATGATAATGGATATGGAGACTTAACAACAGTAAGATCCAATAACTACTTAACAGGGGTTAGTACACGCAAATACCAAAATACCCCACGCCATCAATCAAAAGACCGACATACCAGACGCTGGCAAAATATAGCGGTGTATTTCGATTACCAGAGAACTAAACTCACCCTACACTGCAGCAAACCTCCGCATCTGTACGGCCCACCAAAGGTCCACAAGGAAGGAATTCCTCTAAGACCAATCGTGAGCTCGAAAAATTCTCTTTGTCATCCATTAGCACATTATCTACTAGGCATCACGCCCTCTCATCGGGTCAAAATTACGCAGCAGTTGATTAAAACCATCTGAAATTTCCTATCCAACCACTAAGAAATCCTGGTAAGCTTCGATATCATGATAGGTTAGAAAAGGATGAAACGTTAAACAAACGCACGCAACTCTCGGTAAACACAATAATGGAACTTCTGATAGTATGCATTAGAGCAACATACTTCTAAGTAGAAATCCTACCAACAAAAGTTTGGAATGGTGATGGATTCCAGCTATCATAGCGGGCGTAGTGGGCAAAAGACTTCAAAGACCAAGTGATATTTGAATTCACGAAAAAATCAAGAATGTGGCTTAGACACTTAGACTATACCTTCGTAGTTTGGCAACACGACAAGCATAATCTGAAATAATGCCTAGATCGCACCCACACGGGGAGGTACCTATACTGTAATATATAAACAATTATGTTTACCAACACTTATACTAGTCTAGTGCAAATAATGTCTTTTGGCTCTGCATAAAAAGTGCTCTAATTACTAAACTAACTGCTGGGTTTAGATAAATCAAGAATACAAATTATATATCAAAAACGTTTACCAAATTAACACACAACTGATAGAAAATAAAAAGATATCAATTTTAAGTGTTGGGAAATATCAGAAAACATAGCTCATAGATTACAAAAGAACAAGAAGTAAGAAAGTAGTTTTTAAAACTAATACTAATGTTCTCAAATGTTTAATGATTGCCAAACGACATTTTAATGTCGGGTATTTATAAATTAAACTGCACGTTCTGTAATTCTGTTTATATCGGACTAACACTTAGGAACTTTGATATTAGATACAAGGAGCACATTAGATTACAAAATACACAGGCAAACCACAATAACCTTCTCTCGATAATTATACATGTTGTATTAGATGTAGAATTCCACGAAGTAAAGTTAAAGAATATAAATTTAATAAAATAAACTGTTTAACATTATTTATTAAACTTTAAAGACATACTCAGTAACAAAAATATAATATAACTTAGTACAAACACGAGCCTTTAGAATAACACTAATTAACATTTATCTAAATCTACTCTACCTTCAAAACACTTGTTAGAAAAAACAACTTAAATTTCATCATATACTTCATCATTGTTTTTACCAAAAAAGAAATTTGGCACATCATTAATATCATTATTTTTATGTTTAGTTCTAGGACTTCGTGACGTAACACGAAAATCAGGCGGAATATTATAGCACTTACAGACACAACAAGATGGAAAACGAAACCAGTCCGAAAAAATTCCTCTACATTCATTATTAGGATCGTAAGCTAATAATCGATGTAAACGATATTGTTGCTCGCATCTACAACCTTCTCTACAATACATCTGCTTATGTTCGAACGTACACTTTTCCCAATGGACATATTGTTCAAAAGGATACAAATTTAATAACGCAAGCACTTCTCCTCTCGTATTGTTAGCCCAAAATGGAGCAACAACTTCTTCTTTAACCGGACAAGCATTTCTGAAATAAATAATAAATTTTATCAAATTTCTGTTCAAAATTAAAACACTTACACTCCTTTTAGTTTAAAGTTGATCTGATTTTTTCTTGGTGGTTCTTCCATGTCTTGGAAGAGTACTTCACCAACCGTCTCTTTCTTTTGGATTGGTTCTGTAGACATTTCTTCCGTCGATTTCTCTGTTGACGTTACAAATTCTGTGGTTGTTGAATCAGTCGTTACGGTTTCAGTTGTATTTTCTGTATTTTCGTATGGCATGTTAGAAAAACTGGTATTCTCCTTGTCCAAATCTGGTTTTTGTGTTGTTAACGGTCGAAAATATGGTAGATTTAATTTTGATTTAAAAGTAGTAGCGTCTTCTGAGTAAATGAATTTCGTGTTTAATATATCGACTTTATGGTCATCGTGTAGATGGCGCGGGGATGTTTCATCCTTCTCTTCTTTATGATATAATTCATTTCTGAAAATTTCGTTATCTTTGTAGTAGGAGTGAGTGTGATGATTTTCGAATTCATCCGTTTCCAGTTCAGCTTGTAGGACAGCGATGTGGCGTTGATCTCCATACATGCGTTTCATTAAACCCTGATTTTCTTTTACGAAACGTTTAACAGCGTGCCAGGGGTATGTTGTTCCAGCGGTTGTGCAATAGTTTTCGTTCGTTAAATCGCATGGTGCTCTATAGTGGCGGCTACCACGTACTGGTTTCCCACATGCCGCTTGATCAGAACCTGCATCGTATCCATAGCTTAAACATTCTGTTGCGTACATCTGCAAGAATGAAATAAAATTTAAGTTTGTGAGCTGAAAAGAATTTGAAGTGGATTGCGTTATGTAATAATTACTGATAACAAGAATTATTCCAATTCACAGGGTGGTTGAAAATTATTTGCGCAATTGTAACGGAAGAGAAAGTTTTGCTTTACATTAACAGTCCATTTATTGTTTTGTTAAAATATTCAATTAATCTTATAATGGAAATGAAAGTTAAAAATAATCCGTAGGATAATTCAATGCTATTTGAAATATACAACGTAATGCTTCTTTTGGGTGAACTTAATATAGATTATTAGGAAGAAAGCAAGTAGACCTTGAAAGTTGTTATTCAATGTTTTGTATTCGTGCAAGTAACTTTTTGTTAATTGTGTGCAGAGAGTCAGGTATTTGTTTAGTAACTTCCCTTAGGATTGATGATAAGTGTTTGACAGACTCTCCAAGAGATCGGTATAGTTAAATTGTTAGCACGTAGTAGTACACAAATATCCTTGGCCTTGTATGTAAATGTAAATAACTTATGTGTGTCAGTGGGATGTGCATGTGCACCTCACTATTGCTTTCACGGTGTGATGCCAATTTAATTAAACACTATTTGAAACGCAATTATTTTTTGTTTTCGATCAGTCAATAAAATTTTTCGCTTTTACTTCAATTTTAAAAGTGAAAATAAGGAAAATAAAGTTAAAAAAAGCTATTTCTATGAAAAGCAGAAGAGGACAGGGGGGCTATAACAACCATACCGGTTTGAATATTCACGATTTAACACCTGGATTTTGAATGAATGAAAAAGTGCGATGGTATTAATGAAAGAAATCTTAAACCTACCGACCCAGACTGATGCAGACTCTTTAGCTTAATCCAACGGTACTATAGTAAAGTTCCCACATATTAAATAAGACGACGAACCTCTTTATTTTTAATATTATTGTAATTTTTTTTTACTATTGTTATTAATTTTTGCAAATTAGTCACGCACATTTATTTATTTCAATTACCGTTACGGATTTTTGCATTGAAACAATTTAAAATATCAGATGAAGGGTTTTGTTAATATCTCTCACCGTAGTAGTTTTTTTTTCATAAATCGCCATTTTTAAACGGTGATTAACACAGTCCCACATAACGGTACTTCTGTATTTAGTAATATTATCTACGACTAGACAATTATTAGACTAGAATGGTTTAACATAGATTGGCTTTGATTAGAGGGAATATACGCTAAGATGCGAATGTGACAAGTTACAAATGAGGTTACTATACTTATTAGGTAATTAACCAATTTTTTTTTTATTTTTGTCTTCACAGATGAAGCGCACAGCGAATGTGGGAAACTTTACAACAATAAACAGTAACAAAACAATATTAAGGACTTAACCGCTGACAGTGAAACTGTATCATCCAGAAGTAAATGGACTACGGTTGGAGGCGTTACACAGAGCCCATCATGATCAATTATTGAAGATTGATAATTATTGATGGGATTGAAGGGGAGGGGGGGGGGTTGTACTACACAATGATCTGGTGTTTCGAAACTGCCAAAAACGCGAAAATCACCCATCACACATACGTTCATACACTATCTTTCGGACACCATAGAGTTTTGCAATTTGCATTAATAAAGCGGGTCTACAAAAGAGAGATGTTGTTTAAGAAAAACATCTACACTTTGAACTAAAAAAAACTGTATTTAAACACTGCTTTACAGTAACACAGAGAATTAGAAAGTTGCGAAATAGTTAAATAAAGGAAAGAAACCTTTAATACACCGACATGAGTAGATTTAAACAATTTGAGAATTTTGGGACTTACCAGTACAACGAACAATAACATTTTTCTCACTTTTAGGATGAAAGCAATGTAAATACACAAATCACCGTTCAAAATAAGTCTCTTTAACAAACAACGTTAAATACAGATTTATTCTAGTTTTAATCATTTTTTTTGAAAATTTTGAAAAAAAATACGCGTAAATCCGAACGCGTTAAAATTGCGGTACACTACCGGTCTTTTATCATAAAATAAACTGAATGATCTTCCTCTTCCATTACATGCAGTGTAGTGTATGTTAACTGAGAAATGAGGTTTCTACCGTCAGTTGTTTAAGTACAAGAAAAAGTGTGCTTATGTAGGCTATACAAAGATGGGCGCGCAGCACCATCGCTTCGTTGAAGAAGTCGAACTCGTTATATGAAAATTATATTTATATTGTGACAAGAAAAAATATATCTTAATAAATAATTAATTGCATATCTTCCGATTTTGGTATTTCTTTCACCTGGTTCCCTTAATATGAATTTACGTCAAGTAATCATCTTGGTATATTTAATCTCGTTTAGTAACTTTCTTTGCAAAATTATATCAACATCATCAAGCTATAAACATTATCCCGTTACCTAGTTAGCTATCTTTATTAATATGCAAAGTTTGGTATCAACCTTTCTTCTTTTAGTGCTTACCTGTCATATACGTACATGTCCTTTTCAGTAGGTGTCATTACGTTACAGGTGTGAAGACGCCTACAACTGCGTGACTTTCTCTATATAAATGTATCAATCTTCATGCATTTCCAAAAAAAATGCGTTATTAACTATATAGATGCATCTGATTCACTTTCTCATTAAGGCTAATGCACTATCTGAAATTTCTCTAGTTTATGAGAAAGCCATCATATTATTTTCAAGGTCTTTTTTTTCGGTATCTATGTATGATTAAAGACTTTCTCTCAAAAATTCCGATTTGGTTAACCTTCCAAGAAATGATCCAAATAATCATAAATAATTACAAACTTTCTCATGTTAAACGATTAGTGTTATTCTTTGACAGTCCGGATTCGAATAGCTCAATTACAGGTCTTTAACTCTAACTAGTTGAAATTATATTCAAACACTCCATAATGACAAACTGTAGAACGTAAACAGCAATCATCGTTTAGAAAAACAAATCAAAATATACGAACAAATAGTCTTTTCATAGTAATAAATCGTAGCTCAACAATGTGGATGTAATTCTTTGGTTGACGAATATTTCTCAGATGTGTGAAGATTGTCGAGGCGTTGATTTTGCGCCCTTGAAATAAAATTTTGCGCTCCGAAGAAATAAATTGTTAAAAAAATTATATAAACACGTCCAACTTCACGGAGCCGCAAACTTTTGATAAATCATACTTTTCTTATTCAGTAATTGAACGCCAAATTTTGCGCCGTTAAAATAAAAATTTGCGCCTTTATATGAAACAAATTATTGTAAAGTTACACTGACACGGTTAACTTCACAGCCATGAACTTCTGCTTTAATCAGTTCTTTCCTATGCAGTAATAATGCAACACCTGTGCACTGCTAAAATAAAATTTTGCCCCTCTACAAGAAATAAGTTATTCCAAAAATTACGACGATAGGACTTCATAACCTTATCAATAAATTAATCTTTTCTTGCTCGATAATTAAGCATCCATTACGAGCTATTCTGTGCCATTAAAATAACATTTTGCGATATTATACCAAAGAAGCTATTATAAAATAAGTATTTTGCGCCCATATAGGAAACAAATTATTGTACGACGTAGCTAACTACATAACCCTGAACTTCTGCATAAAATAACTTGTTATGCAGTATTTAGAAATCAATAATGCGCCGTTTTGCTCCGCTAAAATTAAATTTTGCCCCTCCACAGGAAGTAAGTTATTTCAAAAATTACAGTGACAGGGCCAACTTCATAACGAATGAGTTAATCTATTCTTACGTGATAATTAGGCGTTCATTAGGTGCTATTCCTCGCCATTAAAGTAACATATTGCGCAGTTATTCTAAAATAACATTAACACAGCCAACTTCACAGTCGTACACTTCCGCATAAATCAATTTTTTTATTCAGTAATTAGGCGCCAATTATCCACCATCTTGCACCGCTATTATTAGAAAAATTACATTGGCAAGGTTAACTTCATAGCCTCAGGAATACATTAACCTTTTTTGCACGGAAATTAAGCACCTATAATGCGTTTTTTTACGCCGTTAACCTCGGTTAACTCCATGACTTTGAACTTCTGCATAAATTAACAGTAATTAGAAGTCAATTATGCGCCGCTTTGACCTTTGTGACACTAAACCAAATTTTGCGCATCCGATGGAGATAAGTTATTCCAAAAATTACAGCGGCAAGACTTTATAAATAAATAAATCTTTTTTCATGATAATTAGGTACCCATTACGTGCTGTTCTACGCTCTGACGTCCGCATGATTCAATTTTTTTCTTGCGCACTAATTAGGCTCCAATTGTGCGGCGTTTTGCGGTGCTACAATAAAATTTTACTCTGTCCTGTGAAATAGGTTATTACATAATTCCCTTTGAAAGGTTAGCTTTACCTTAAGAATAAATTAATTCTTTCTTGCACGATAATTAGTTTCGTAATTAAAGTTAAATTGTGCACCGATACAGGAAACAAGTTATTGTACAACGCGGCTAACTTCACAGCCGTGAACGTTTACATAAATCAATTCTTTTTTGTACAGTAACTAGGTGCCAATTGTGTGCTGTTTTGCGTCGCTAAAATAAAATTTTGGAGTTCTACAACACGACTGCTTAATAGGCTTATGAATAAATTATTTTCATCTTGCACGATAATTAGGGACCTATTATGCCTTTTATTGTAAGAATTACATCAATACGGTTAACTTCATAACCACGAACATTAGAATAAATCATTTTCCTGTGCAGTAAAACGGACCATAATTAGCAAGGAAAGACTAATTTTCCACATATGTTCACGACTGTGAAGTTCGTCCTGTCGATGTAACTTTTGCAATAACTTGTTGCCTATAAGGGTAACATAATTTGACTTTAACGGCGCAAACAGAACATAATGGGTGCGTTATTATCGCTCAATATATTCTTCAATGTATTCTTAGCCCAGTCGAGGTAATGTTCGCAATAACTTATTTCCTTCGGGAGAACTAAATTTTATTTTAGCCACGCAAACTACACATAATTTTTAAATAAGAAAAAATTGATTTATGCAGAAGTTCACGCCTGTGAAGATAGCCATGTCGACGTAATTTTTCAGCAATTTCCTATGGGGGAGCAAAATTGTTCTTTTAAGGGCGCACAACACCGCATAATTGGCGAGTAATTACTAAATAAAAGAAAAATTATTTGTGCAAAATGGGGCATAATTGTGGTATAATTACTAATTAAGAAAAAAATGATTTTTGCAGAAGTTGACAGCAGTAATGTTAACCGTATTGATGTAATTTTTACGATAACTTGTGCGCTAATTTAACTGTAACGGCGTAAAACTGAGTATAATCGGTGCCTAATTATCGTGCAAGAAAAGATTAATTTATTTATAAGTTAACCTTGGCGTTGTAATATTTGCAATGGCTTTATTTCTTATGGAAGGGTTAAATTTTATTTTAGCGGCGCAAAATGCCAAATAATTGCCACTTAACTCCTGCATAAGAAAAAACTGATTTATGCAAAAGTTGACGTTCGTTAGCCGTGTTAATGTAACTTTACAATAAGTTCTTTCCTATAAAGGTGTATAATTTTATTTTAAATGCGCAGCATGGCACCTAATTACTGCATAAAAAAAATCATTTATCCACCAGTGGGCGGCATTGTGAATTTATCCGTACTTCCTGTTGGGACGTAAAATTCAATTTTAAAGGCGCAAAATGACGCATAATTATCACCGTATATATGTTTAAACCATATTATTCAAGAATCTTCACACACCTGTCAAATAAAGAATATATCAATTTGCCAATTTAAAATGGTTGCTTATTATAATTGTTAGGTTCTTTTTTTTCCCTTTTGCCCTTATTCTGTAGCATTGGTGACATGCAAGTTCCAAAAGACTTTAGGTTGAAAATGATCTAGATGATTTTCAAACTGTCAAAAATGTATTGAAAACTCGGCATCGCCTTCTGTAATATGCTTTAGGAATATTTAATTACCTTTAATCAAGGTATATACACATACAACATACACATACACACATACACACATACATACACATACACACATACACATACAATACACATACACAACATACACAATACACTACATACACATCATACACACATACACATACACACATACACACATACACATCACTACACATACACACATACACACACTACACATACAACACACAACACACATACACACTAACATACACACTACACACATACACAATACACATACACACATACACACATACACACAACACATACACATACACACATACACACATACACACACATACACACATACACACATACACACATACACAATACAACATACACATACAATACACACATACACATACACACATACACACATACACACATAACATACTACACATACACACATACACATACACACATACACACATAACACATATACACATACACACATACACACATACACATAACATACACACATAACACATACACACATACACACATACACATACACACATACACACATACACACATACACACATACACATACACCATACACATACATACACCATACACGCACTAACACACATACACACATACACATACACATACACCATACACACATACACATACACACATACACATACACCATACACATACACATACCACATACACATACACACATACACACATACACTACACACCATACACACACACACATACACTACATACACTACACTACACACACACTACACACATACACAACACATCACACATCACATCAACACACATACACACATCACACATCACATACCTACACACACACACATCACTACAACACACATACACACATACTACACTAACACTACACATACACACTACACACATACACATACACAACACACAACACACATACACACTACACACACACACACACTACACACAACACCATCACACACACATACACACTACACATACACACATAAACATACACATACACATACACACATACACACAAACACAAACACAACACACACAATACACATACACACATCACAATAAAAACAAACACATACACAATACATACACAACACACTACACACAACAACACAACACAACACACAACGACACATACGCACATACGCACGCCCACGCACGCGCACGAGCACGCGCACACGCACGTTTTTTAATATTGGGTCTTCGATTTTCTGAGTTCGGTAAGGGCTGCCTGTTACCTTTTTCTTCGTCTTTAGTCTATTCTCACCCTTATTCTTCCTTCTCGCCCTAACGGTGTTCTTATCAGATTGAAAGTCCAAAATTAAAGAATAACATGACTGAGGTTTCTGGGGTAATAAATTCCGGATGTAAAATCGTGCCCCATTCGGATGTCCGGAAGGCAGGGCCCAAGCCCTTCACTCTAACTTTCTATATACAGGAGGCGTATGTGCCTGTATCAAGAACATCATTGCTTGCAAGAGGATTTCTTCCTTAAAAAACAAAAATCTCGACGTGATTTGGTTTAACCATTCCGGTTCTCGATTTGTGAAATTCTACTGTTTAAATAATAATAATGTTTATTGTCCAACAGAAAACATAGGACAATGACAAATAGGTAACTAGTAAAGAATACATAAATGCTTTTCAAAGACGTAATTAAGTAAGTCAAGTAACGCATGTAAAAGAAAATTGAACTCTAAATAAAAGAATAAAATAGACTTTAACTAAGACTAAATAGGTTGCTAATGAACATACAACAGAGTTCTTGCCATAGTAACTAAACAGCAATATATAATAGTAAGAGTAAGTAAAATAACCATTAAGTTTCAATTGCA
This sequence comes from Vesta saturnalis, assembly GCA_036346205.1. Lineage (NCBI taxonomy): Eukaryota > Metazoa > Arthropoda > Insecta > Coleoptera > Lampyridae > Vesta > Vesta saturnalis. The sequence continues at coordinate 1,703,264 of JARFJB010000447.1, read as the reverse complement.
TTTAAAAGACTCTTAAGTTTGGTAGCATTAATGTCTACGGGATTTGGTAAATTATTATACAATCGCATACAATTAAAAATAGGACATTTATACAATATATTTATTTTAGGTGTAGGATAATAAAAAGTGTTGTGGTGTCGGGAAAGATAAGAAGGAACTTAAAAATGAAATAATGAAAGTAAGTAAGGACAATCAATTTCATTGTGCAAGAGTTTATATAAAAATTTAAGACAATGCTTATGGCGCCAGAGCTCTAAAGTATTAAAATTAAATCTTTGAAGCAAAAGGTCGTATTGATAGCCTCGTTGAGGGTACACTTTGTCCATTTTAAAAACTAATAGCTTTAAAAATTTTCTTTGGACGCGTTCAATAAGATTCTTTTAATTAATGTAAATAGGATTCCAAATTAGCGAACAATATTCAAGCTTTTGAACGAACCTCAGTCCTCTGTAGAATAGATGAATGAATTGTATAGTTAAATTGAATTGAATTTAATTTTCTGGTATAAGTAATTGTTTTGCACTTAGGGATATTTAAGTACAAGTGGTTAGAAATACACCATTCAGGTATCATATCAAGTTGACGTTGAATGATATACGATGATATACGAGCAAATATTTTGAGATCAATGGCAAAAAGTAATTTTCCGCAATCTATTTTTTCGGCGAGATCATTAATGAATAATAAAAATAGTAGGGGGCCCAGGTTAGACCCTTGAGGCACACCAGAAGTGGGTTCAATGGTAGCAGACGTAAAATTATTATAAGTAACCTGTTGTGAACGATTTTTTAAATAAGATCCAAGCAAGGATATTAAAGTCACTAAAACCAAAATATTCTAATTTAGCTAAGGTAACGGCATGTGGAATACTGCCAAAGGCCTTAGCAAAGTCAGTATAAATGACATCAACTTGGCCATGATCATCCAGTACAGCAGAAATAAAAAAACATAAAACCATGTTGAAATGGAGAAATCAATCTTTTAACCATTGGATATACTTTTTAATAAAGAATCAATTCATACACTTTTCCAAAGTTATTCAGAATACTGATCGGTCGATATTTCGTTACATCGTTAGCATCACCTTTCTTTAAGATGGGACAAATATTTGCCACTTTCCAAATGCTTGGAAATAAATTTGTCTGAATTGAAATGTTAAATATGAAAGAGGTTCGGCAAAGACATTAACATAATCTCTTATTAAGAAACTGGGGATTTGATCACATCCTGCGGTATTTACGTTTTTCAATTTTTGTATTGCAGAAGATACTTCATCTACCGAAATTTTTTACATAGAAATTATAGGTAAGTTGTTAGCACTAAAAGGATAAGAAGTATTCCTAATCTCTGACGCTACTAAAGTATTGGTTGAATGCTTCAACCATTGCTCCTGGTTTTACAAACATTTCATTTTGCCCGGAGACAAACCTCTTTTAGAATTAACAAAAGTCTTTTGTTTTCAACTCGGAAGGTATAGTTTTTATATGCAGAAGATATTTGCGATTTTGTTAATTTACGAAGACGTTTGTATTCATTGTAGTCGTAATCTGAACAGAATTGTTTGTATTTAGCTAAGTATTTATTTTTTATGCAAATGTTATGTTTAATTTCAGGTGTGAACCGTTTAGGATATGTATTGGATGTGTTAGAGCAAACGGGTACATATAAATCAAAAAGTGCATAAATAACGTTATAAAACTGTTCACAGGCCTCATTTCAATTAGATAAACCATATAAAAAAGTCCAATCTATTTTTAAAAGTTCATTGTATAAATTTGGATAATCAGCTTTACGAAAATTGTATTTCTTGTTATTCTTGTTTATAGCGAATTGCATGCAATGTTTATCCTTACATTCAATCATTATATTTAAAGCTGGGTGATAACAGTCTTCAATTACAATTGGTAACTCATCATGATATACAGAACATGCGCAAAATGTTACACATTACTGTAGACTTATTATCATTTATGTCGAAGGTAGAAAAAAATGGAATGTTAAAATCCCCTAAGATTATAATTCTATTTAAACACTAGACTTCCTGTTCGAGAAGTGCAAAGAACAGTTCAAAATCGCTCATTGCAATATTTGGAAGTATATAAACAACAAATACATACAGGGTGGCGCATTATTGTGACAAAGTCTCATATCTCCTTTATTTAAAGAGATACAAAAAAAAAATTAAATACAAAAGTTGTAAGATATGTTCTGGTGCATATTCCAAAAATATTTTTAATTATACAGGGTAGATCATAAAAGCTTAGAAGTAATTTTAAATTTTTTTTAAATAGAAAACCCTATATATTATTACATATTTAGATTCTACATACAATTTTAGACACATTTTATGTATAATGTCCTATACCTAAGTCTAACTGTTTTGACAAATTTCAAATTTTTGTCAAAAATGACGTTTGAACCAAAACATAGGTGGAAATCTTTTCTAAACGAAGCCTTTATCAATTAGTTATGGTTGGTTTCCTTGGAAATGGGCTAGTATTGATATTTTTGTAATACATTCATACAGGGTGATCAAAATGGACAATAAAAATAGATTCAAAAACCTATAAAGTCATTTTTTAAATGGAAACCCCTATTTTTAATTCTATCTTATTTAGCATTAAAAATAAGGGTGACTTTGTATAAGAGGTATATTCCAAAAATTGTAGTTTTGAAATAATGACAATTTAACATTTTTTATTGTAAAAAGGCTATACGGCTTTCAAGTTTTGTTGTTAGTTGGCCGTGACGGCGGCGGATATAAAAAAAATCGAGATCATCAGAAACGTCATTAATTTATTGTCCCATATAAATAATTATTTTGATTAAACGAACTTAAAGTAAAGACAATATTTTTGATTCAACAAATTGATGTCCTAAATCCTTGAATCATAAACTTAACACTACTATTGTAACTAAACCTGTACACTAATTATACAGATATAATTACTAGAAACTAGAAGGTCTTCTAAATGTTTGGGGAATTCGCTTGTCTGTAATCAATGTAATTTCCATATTTTTAATTCAACGAGTTAACAGGTAAGTATATTAGAACTTTCTGCAACAACTCATGTCTCCTAATTTGTTGCGGTATTTAAGCTGCCTTACAGGATACGCAACAAGAAATGTTTCTTCATAGATGGGGCACTAGTACATCATGCAGGCCTCCTGATAATCAACATTTTTGAATGCTAGATATCCAGAATGTTGGATTGCGAGGAGGGCCTGTTGCTTGGCCTGCTAGGTCCCCAGATCTTACTAAAATGGATTCTTTAGCATATGGGGTTACGTACAAATGAGCAGGTTTAAATAAAATACCGTCCTACAACAAAGGCAAGACATGATAGATTAGGATTACCAAACTGTTTTCAAAACATTAGTGTTGAAATGTAAAATTTAAGCAGCGAATTTGAGATGTATTGCATTGTGTATTCAAGAAAGAGGGACATTTCGAACAGCTTATTAGGTAGTACGTATTTGACGTGTTTCTAGTACTTTTATCTGTATAATTAGTTACAGGTTTAGTTACAATAGAGGTGTTAAGTTTATGATTAGGATTAGGACATAATTTGTTGAATCAAAAATATTGTCTTTACTTTAAGTTCGTTTAATAAAATAATTATTTATATGGGGTTCAATAAATTGTAATATTTCGATCTGAAGTGCTCGATTTTTTTGTTTCGCCGCGCCGCCGTCACGCCAACTAACAACAAACTTGAAAGCCGTATAGCCTTTTACAATAAAAAATGTTAAATTGTCATTATTTCAAAACTACAATTTTTGGAATATACACTCTTATACAAAGTCACCCTTATTTTTAATGCTAAATAAGATAGAATTAAAAAATAGGGGTTTCCATTAAAAAAATGACTTTATAGGTTTTTTGAATCTACTTTTATTGTCCATTTTTGATCACCCTGTATGAATGTATTACAAAAATATCAATACAGCCCATTTGCCCATTTCAGGAAACCAACCATAACTAATTGATAAAGGCTTCGTTTAGAAAAGATTTCCACCTATGTTTTGGCTGCAAACGTCATTTTTGACAAAAATTTGAAATTTGTCAAAACAGTTAGACTTAGGTATAGGACATTATACATAAAATGTGTCTAAAATTGTATGTAGAATCTAAATATGTAATAATATATAGGGTTTTCTATTTAAAAAATTTGAAAATTACTTTAAGCTTTTATGATCTACCTTGTATAATTAAAATATTTTTGGAATATGCACCAGAACATATCTTACAACTTTTGTATTTAATTTTTTTTGTATCTCTTTAAATAAAGGAGATATGGGACTTTGTCACACTAATGCGCCACCCTGTATATTACACCGAACTCAATTTTGGTAAAATAATTCATTATCAGTTATATCAGTCGTTAATGCGATTTCGACAAGGCAAATAAAGTCATACTCACAATTTACAGTATACGTAAACAAATTTGTAACTTTTGATCTTAGACCACGTACATTTTGAAAATAAAATTTAAGGTGACTAGTTGGATTAATTAAAATTAATTAAAACCTTAAATAAATAACTATGTAATTAGTGTCGCCCTAGATGTTCGAAATGTTGTCCATCATATTAAATGCATGAAATCAATCGCTGACGGGTGGAGAGAACAGCAGTTTCAATTTCTGCCCTTGAAATACTTCGTATTGTCTGTCGTATTCTTTCAATCATGTCAGCTCTTATTGTGGATCTATCGGCATAAACGAGATCTTTTATTCGCCCCCACAAATAAAAATCTAAACAAGTTAAGTCTGGAGACCTTGTCAAATAAATAAACTTCCAGGTCCTATCCACCTTTCAGGGTATGATTGATCTAAGAAATTCCGAACATCTCTAGAATAATGTGGCACCCATCATGTTGCAAGAATATGTCACGACGAATGGCCAAGTACGTCTTCTAAAAGAAGTGGCAATTCTGTTTAAAAATCTAAATATCTTTCTTCATTAACAGTCTCATTAAAAAAAAGGCCCAATTATTTCTCCACCTAGAATCCTGTAATAACATTTTCGGTATGATAAAAATGAGAAGCATATAACGACAAACAAAAAAAATTAAAACATTTTTATCATTATAATACCGAATAAAACATGCATTAATAAATAAGTAGTCACCTGTGTTCTCTTATATTTTGGACGGTGGTTCGACATATACCCAAGTCTCTAGCTATAGCTCTGGTGATTGAATGAGGGTTAACATTTACATAAGTTAAAAGATCAATAACATTTTCCTCTGTTCTACCTCTGCGTTGTCTTCGGTACACAGGAAGATTGACATTTCCAGTAGTACGCACACGGTGTGCGAGTCGGAGAAAAACTCTTCTGCTGTGATGCCGTCTGTTTGGGTACTGCAGTGCATACAATCTGGCAGCAACGGTTGCATTTCTCATACATTCAAAATAAACTGCCACCATATCAAATGCTTCTTCATTTGTAAGAATCATTTTGGTACGCAGAGATAAAGAAAGTCTATTAAATGCAACACGATGAATAATTTTTGACACATGCGTGAAAATCATAGCTTGCTTGTTTTCAACAGGGAATTTATTTTATATCTTACATGGCTCTCTTTACTAATTTTGTTATCATCAGTAAATCGTAATTTATATTTTAAACTGTATTTGTTGTTGCTGGGCAAATATCGGTTTTTATTAATATTTTATGCTTTTGATTTATTAACACATCGCTTGAAAACAAATATAACATTCTTATATAATTAAAAAAAATGTTAGATTTATCACATTATTATTTTATAATTTGTTCTCATTGTTAGTAGCGACAGCATTACATTTAGGTGATCTAGCGGCAACCATACCATTAGTATGATAACAGTTTAAATTACTGCAGACCAATGTAAGATCTTTTCATCCAGGCTAAATTTAATAATTTCCGTTAACGCGAACTAGCGTACTAGACGTTGGAAGAACAATTCCCGCCATTTACCTGTTTCTTACGATATCTCACGATAGGAAAAAGATATCGACTTGCAGTTTTCACTGTTTTATTACTAATTTAGTCTACTTTTTAAAGACCTACTTAAATTTTTATGCTTCCATTTAAAACTGTAAAGAGAAAACACGATATTAAAAAAATATTAAACAGCGCCCTCTACCATTTATGTTATTAATCAGATTGCTTCAAATTTACAAATTTTCTATTATTTAACAAAATCTCTTTCAAACAACATCAAGTTTATTAAAATTGGTCAAGCAAAACCTGAATTAAAGGCGTTTTTTCGTAACAAGGTTCCCACTCTCCCCCACCCCTTATTTGAAGAGATAGATTAAAACTTGTCAAATAAAAAATATGCAGAATTTGTCGAGGAATCTGATTACAATATTTAATATGCCTCTTAATTGAGTAAATTTTGAAAAATTTTGCTTTTTAAAATTTTAACTGTCAAATACGCCCTCTAGAGGTGGACCACAATTCTGAAAATAATTTCCAGGCGTTTCTCGAGGACACTTTTGTTATAAAAAATTTTTTCCCGAACCTGTGCTATAATCCGTTCCTGAGATATGGCCGACGGCCGTTCTTAGTTGGCCACCCGGTACATACTTTATTGTTAAATTCGTTCTCCATTATTTAGACGCTGTTCGAGTTGTCGTACCAATTTTGGTAATCCCGTTGCATTATTGTTTCATCAGAGTACAAAAATATTCTCGAATCCGCTGGTAACTTGTGTTTATTTTTTAGAACCAACAATGCTTCATCTTTGCTCGGGGCCGCCGCTGACATGTGTGCGATGTGTGCACCGCACACAGGCGGCCGAAAATAGGGGCGGCCAAGTGGTACTTGGGACTCAATTATAAAAATTATTTAATAGAAAATAAAATTCATGACACCACTATTTGGATGTTCCGTAATAAGAATAACAAAACTTTAGTACCTACTGTATATCTTTTATTTACCTATCTGCCTTATCGTCTAATCTAAATAAAAACATGCTGAAGTATAGTAAATGAATTGCCACCTCAGAAACATTAAAATAAATATAAGATAATTTGACCATTTATTTCATATCTTTATAGTGAAATATAAGAACGTTACGGTTACCGCGATTGCTAACGTTGTTTTTAGTCTATTTAATTCTTTGAAATGTGCACAAAGCCACCGACAATATAATGGAATACCGGTAGCTTCGCTCAGCAAGTGAAATTCTAGAAATTTTGTTTAGATTACTTTGACGAATGTTTTGAGGGAGATGAACCCTTTTCTTTTATTTATTTTTGCTGTTTGAAGTTTTGATTAACCCTTTCCTTCCCAGTGATGCCATTTGGAGTCATATTATTTTGAAATGATTTAATTGTAACCTGAATTGCAGACAGTCCTGTAGTGCGTTAGTTACTCTTATTTAACATGAGATGTCGCTGTACATTCGGTTTTAGCGGTTATATGTGAGTGTTTTATGTTGAATTCAGTTTGATAAAACGTGACTAATTTATAACCTAGTTCGGCTGTTTATCAAAGTAAATATGGTAAGTATTGATTGTATATTGTATTAAAAAAAATATCAGATACTTAGATTAGCTTATTGAAAAGTAATAATCATGCATAGCATAACAATAACATTTACAACAAATGTGGTAAATACCTTTTTGTTTATGACTCCATATGGAGTCAGTGGGATTTCTGTATGTATTTATAATTTTCAAATTTCTTCGTTTATGTAGTCTACGTATGTGGGATTAACGAATGTTGAGGGGAAGCAATTGCTGCTGATTTGGGAAGGAGATGTATCAGAAGAAGAAGAGGTTGATGAGGATGATGAGCAAGTGGTAACCTCTATTTTAGAAGATGATGTGCCACCCAGCGATGTTTTCGAAGATGACTTACATGTTGATCCCGTATTAGATTTTGATGAAGAGGATGACGTCCCTCTGGCACAGGTAGTTCAAGATAATTTGATTTGGAAGAAGAAAGATCTACCAGCAATCAACTCGGATTGTCACGTTAGCTTTACAAAGTCAAATCAAATAGGAACACCCTTAGAGTACTTCCGAAAATTCTTTGATGATGACATAATAACAAATTTAGTTCAACAGACAAATTCATATTCGACTGAAAAGGCTGGAGTTTCAGTGGACACAAGTTTCAATGAAATTTGCCATTTCTTAGGGATCCATATCATTGCTGGAATAGTACACATGCCCAGTTATCGCATGTATTGGGCCAACGAAACAAGATTCTCCCCAATAGCAGATGTTATGAGCAGAAACCGATTCGAGAAGCTTCGTTCCTATTTTCATATCAATGACAATTCAAGAATGAAAACAAGAGATCACCCTGAATATGACAAATTGTTCAAAGTTCGGCCATTTATTGAATCACTAAAACAAAATTTTGCTAGTATTGAACCCGAAGAACATAATGCTGTAGATGAAATTATGATACCATGTAAGTCGCATACAACACTCAAACAATACATCAAAAGTAAACTTCACAAATGGGGTATCAAGATGTTAGCGGAATTGTTTACGACTTTGACATATATATAGGGAAAGGAACAACCCATGAAGTATCTGATCTGGGAATAAGTGGCGACATTGTCGTAAAATTAGCTAAAAATATACCCAAAAACCAAAATTTTAAAATCTATACGGACAATTATTTTACTTCATTTAATTTACTGACAACCTTGCAACAAATGGGAATACTTTGTGTGGGCACTGTAAGAACAAATCGGTTGAAGGGATTGAAATTCAAGGATGATAAAGTTATGAAAACAGAAGGGCGAGGATCATATGGACACTTCACAGAAGAAAATAAAAAAGTTGTAGCTGTGAAATGGTTCGATAATAAAGGTGTTACTCTTTTATCTACTTATGTTGGACTTCAACCCATTGAGGCAGTAAAAAGGTGGTTTCAGACAGAAAAAAAATATGTCCATGTTCCCCGGCCAAATATTGTGAAGATTTACAATATGAATATGGGTGGGGTAGACCTAAACGTCATGCTTGTTGCATTGTATCGTACCAGAATAGGCGTCAAACGATATTATTTGAAGATATTTTACCATCTAATGGATATTTCTGTCGTCAATTCTTGGCTGTTATATCGTCGAGATTGCAGACTGCATGGTATTACATCCTACAAAAAGCTCGTTGTATTTAGAAGTGAAATAGGCCATGCATTCTTACAGTCATTGTCAAAGGACAGAAAACGTGTAGGCCGTCCTTCGTCTCGGGAAAGTTCACCTCAACTCCAAAGGAAGAGAAATGTCCATCCACAACCCATAGATGACGTCCGATATGATGCCGAGAACATTGGCCTGTTCATATAGAGCCAAAACAGAGATGCAGATCATGTCAAGCATACAGCCGATTGGCTTGCGAAAAATGTAAAATCCCGTTGTGTTTGACTAAAGATAGAAATTGCTTCAAAACATTTCATATAAAATCATAGATCTTAGTTTTCTTTCCCAAAGCCTGTATTTTATATCCTTTGAAACAATAAAAATTTATTATTATAAGTTTTTGTTATGAACGAATAAGTTCAAAGGTAAATATGTAATTAAAAATTATTATTAATTTTATTAAATACATAAATAAAAAGTTTACCTCGAGTAGGATTTGAACCTACGACCTGTACTTTGCTAGAGTACCGCGCTAACCAACTGCGCCACCAAGGTTCAAGCCGCAATCGATGCAAATTCTGTCTTTATGTTCTACATACATAATACTCGAGGTAAACTTTTATTTATGTATTTAATAAAATTAATAATAATTTTTAATTAAATAAACATTTATAGTTCAAATTTCTTTTTATTCCCATAGACTCCATTTGGAGTCAAAAATTGTTTTCATGCTTGTAATTAAAAAAACAATGAAAATTATAATAACAATAATATATTTATGTATTGTAAGGTATATCGTGTTCATAATAATTTTTTCACGCACTAGCGAAATATTGAAGAAAAATTCGGGAAAGAAAGGGTTAAGAGGAAACAATATATTTTTAAATTGAAATCACACAATTCTGTGTTAAAATGAACATGTGCTGATGTGCCTGTTTTATTTTACTATGCATTTGCATTTTTAGTTTTAGTAACTTACTGGCAATAATTTAGACGGGTTTTAGGTCGTACTTTAAAATCTGTGTTTCCGTATAGGTATAGTAAGCGAAAGCGAGCAATTACTGTTCGGGTGTTATGTAATTTAGTTTTGTTAAATTAGTTTTACCCATATCAAGGTTTATTAGTGATTACTGATTACTTCAAAATGTCCGAAAGAAGAAAAAAGCGGCTATCGGGTTTTCAATATAGGCAAAGAAAAGAAGCGAAAACTGAAGAAATAAAAAGACTTAGCGGGGCACTGGGACAATTTTTAGTCGAAAAAGAAATTCAAGATATAAAATTAGGTCCATCAACTTCGAAAGAAGTTTTCCATGACGGCGAAGAAAAAACCTTTTTCTAAAATACTCTTTTCTACTTCTTCTTTGTATGGCGTGTTTGTTATAATTGCCGACATTCTCTGTTACTCTGTATTCCATTACTCGATGGCAATGCCTGAACATCTTCTGCTAAAACGTATTTTGTAGTTTGCTCTGCGGTTTTGGGGGGAGTAATCTCATTTTGTTCTTGAATAGTACTAATTACACCAGTTTGATATTTTTCTTTTCCTTCTTCATTTGGTTTAACCCTTTCTTTTTGGGGTTCCACGACAAAATCCCAATCTGTAAACCTGTAGTGGTTAAATAGACTTATTCCAGATTTTCTAAAACCAGCTGCGGATATTTCGGCAGTAGCACATTTCTGATAAGCAGAACCAAGTAATTGGGCAACTTGATAAGATGTTACAATTCGGTCTGGATGATTTTTGAGCCACATTTCAATTTGCTGACTGTAGTATGTCTTGAGTGGTCACATAAAAGCCAAATCAAGTTGTTTCCTTTTTTATGGGACGTATGCGGTGGGAGACAAATGATTGACATATGATTTTGACACCCAATATCAATCACATCTATATTTCTTGTATGAGAATAATGACCCTCCAATATTAATACCACTGGATCATCTTCAGATGGTTTAACAAAATCTATGAAATGTTTTAACCAGCAAGTAAAAATGTATTGTTGAATTCAGCCGGATGGATGACAATCGCCAATCGCACCTGGTGGATCCCCATCCATTAATTCCGCCTTCATGTTTTTTCGGGGGAAAACTAGAAGCGGTGGAACAAATCCTCCAGCGGCATTCATACAAGTAACAACTGTACTAAGATACTCTCAGCCGATGTTAAAGCTCCGACCTGCTTCTTTCCTTTCAGTGTAATTACACGTGATACATTAAATTCAACAATGGTTATGCCTGTTTCATCGACGTTGTATATTCTAGAAGGATTGTGTTTCACTTTTTGTAAGAGAGATTCCAATAAGTTGTAGAATTTTTCAACGTTTTCTTTTGTAAGCCCTTTTACTCGAGCTCAAGAAGTGCCTTGAGGTTTTCTCAACGACAAATTAGGTTACTTTTAAAAAATCCCTTTAACAATTTTTTCCAGCGGCACACTTAGTGAGAAAGGATGAGCTAAATTTTTTTTTTTTTGGCAAGTTGAAATGCAAGTGCTTTAATGTCAGTTATTTTTAAACCATAAAATCGTCTATCCATTTCTAAACAATGAGACACCAAATTGTCTCCAATTTCTTTGGAAAAAACAGGTTTTCTTCCAGCCTTTGTTGTTAGAAGCTCATCTATTATTTCCTTTACTTTAACGTTACCCTCCACTGTTGATCTGGGAACCCCAAACGATTTAGAAGCTTTAAGATAACCCATTTATTTTCTTCTGACAACTTCAACGGCACGTCTCATACTCTCTGGATCCCACTGTTTACTTTTACCTCGAATTTTTGGCATTTTTTCTGCAAATAAAAAATAACTATCTATTTTTGGTGTACTTACCTAAATTAACATTTCAGCTAAATTCAACGAGTTCCAAAGCTATATTTTATAAGTATCTACTATTACACCTTAGTATAACGATGGAATAAATATTTTTTATTTTAATATGGTTTCCAAATTTCGAATGCTATCCGAGGTTAGGTTGCTTAAAGCGTCCCAAATTAGGCAACCCATATATTTAGAGGTTATATAAAGTTTGTAAGATAAGCAATAATAGTTTGATACATTTTATACCATAACATGTTTCACTAAGGGGTGTACTTACCAGCTGGTAATGTATGTATAAAAATAATTTTTTCTTTCGCGTCGAAAACTAACTTTTAGTCGCACGCTTAAAACACTCGTCACCGGTCAGATTATTAAAACGTGTTTAGCGACATCTACTAAAGAGCGATTACAATAAGATCATTTAGTATAGGTAGAATGCTACAGGCAAGATGTTTTGCGCTGTGTCTCGTCTTCCGGCAACGTGTATTTTTGGAAAAATACAGGTGTCCGAAATTAGGAACCTATCTGAGATTCGGGTACTTTACTCTACTCTCAAATTAATAAAACTACTGAGGTTTTATTATCTACTGCATTAGTAAAGGTGCGTGGTAGCGATTATAAATTCTATGCAATCAGAGCTTTAGCTGACATGGGCAGTCAATCAAATTTTATAACATTAGCTGCTTGTAAAAAGCTCGGATTAACGCATAAAAATATTTCACTGTCAATCACAGGCATCATTCTCGCAGGTAAATAACATGGTTGACGTTCACCTAAAATCATATATTAGTAATTTTGCTACAATTTGTTCTTCTTTAGTTTTAAATACGATAATTGCAAATCTGCCGTTAGTGACGTTTGAAATTAATTTAGTGAATATTCCTCAAAATATACAATTAGCTGATCCATTGTTTAACAAGAGGTCTCAAATAGATTTCAAGTCCACTTAAAATAAATGATAATACACCTTATTTATATGAAACCAAATTAGGTTGGGTTATCAACGGAACTATTTCGCACAACCAAGTTCAATGTGAAAATAATCTTTGTCATTTATCGGTAAAATCAATTGATAACCATCTCAGACGTTTTCGGGAAATCGACGACAGTGCAAGTCATGATCTATTTAAACCAGATCACCTGTCATGTGAAAAGTCATTTGTTGACACTCACACGTGATAATTCAGGTCGATTTATTGTTAAATTAAAAACGAAGCACCTATCTTGGGTAATTCACACGATCAAACTTTGAAACGTTTCTATTCATTAGAAAGAAAATTAATGAAAAATTCCACTATTTATATTGAATATTCAAATTTCATGAGAGAATATCTAGAGTTGGACCATATGAAGTTGCACCTACCGATCTTAAAATCGCTGAAGAAGCGAGTTTTTATTTAGCGCATCATGCAGTCCTAAAAGAATCTAGTATTACTACGCGATTACGCGTGGTATTTGATGGTTCATGAACACTAGTACTGGAATAAGTCTAAATGATACACTTTTAGTAGGTCCGACAATTCAAGATGATTTAATTTCCATTTTAATACGTTTTCGAATTTTTAAATACACATTCTCCGCTGATTTGGCAAAATCTAAAGGATGATATCAATTGCTCTTGAAGATCGATCATTTCAAAGAATCTTTTGGAAAACAATCAATCGGAACCAATAAAAACTTTCACTGTCAATACTGTCACTTATGGCATTTTTAGCAACAAACAGCGTTCGATGAACAAAACAAAACTCTAGCAAGTGATGTAATTTTAATACATTTTTTTATGTCCATGACCTTTTATCAGGTTCAAATAACTTTATAGAAGCAATCGAATTACGGAAGCAATTAAGCTAAGGATGGTTTTGAATTACGAAAATGGGCATCTCATGATAGCAAATTATTATCAAATATAAATGAAAATAATAATAATAATCAAGTAATTTTAAATACAGAAGTAGAAAGGAGACACCTCACCTTTCACTTTTTGACGTCATTTGACCTTGGGATTCCCCACGCTCACCCACGTGGGGGACCGAATTTTCCACCCTTATTTTTACTCGCTTACGTGTAGGACGTATTTTTTCACCCCTATTTTTGCACATCCACGTGTGAGACCGCATTTTCAACCCTTATTTTTACATACCCTCGTGTGAGACCGTATCCTTTCTTTTCGAAGACCCTTTTTAACACCTGTTTTTTACCCGCTTACGTATAGGACGTGTATTTTCACCCTATTTTTACACATCCACGTGTGAGACCGTGTTTTCAACCCTAATTATTTTTATTCGTTTACATGAAGGACCATGTTACCCTTATTTTTATGATTTCTTTTGGGGTTAAACCTTATGGCTGTATTAAGGACCTTTTGACAGCTAGGACTTTTGCTAACGCGAGGACAGGGTGGGGCTGGTCTTGGCTTAGAACTGTATTTAGGGTTGGAGCTTAGGGTGGGGCTGGTCTAGGGTTAATCTTAGGGTTATTTGGTGGTATTAAGGACCTTCTGGCTATATTAAGAACAGTACCCCTGGAGGTTAGGCAAATGCACACGCATACAATGTTGGAAATTGCATAATTAATAAGATATTATTATTAAAATTATCGACCCTATTGCTTTAAAATGGCCACATGCTATTGGATGATCTTTTACCTAAAACGTTGTATTTCTAATAAGGAGGTTCTTGTGCGACACGTGTAGGGCTTCGCAACTTGTTCTCAGGCCTTCGCCCCCTGGCCCCTTTGAGTAAAAATTGATTTTAGTGCCATCTAGCGGCGTAAAGACTAATGAACATTTTCTATAACAGAAGCTGATAATGCACACCTCTCTCTTGCTCTATCTTGTTTCTTCCTCCCCCCTCTCTCTTTCTCTCTCACACACACACACACACACACACACACACACACACACACACACACACACACACACACACACACACAAACAATTCAATTAATTAATCAATCTCAAACAAAGCACGCTCGATCACCAGATCAATCTCATCCAATCAACCGAAATTATGTCTTACAGTTTTGCGGAAATCAGATTACAGTTGAAACTGAATACATTCAAGTTCAATTAAATATGACGTGAAATAATAAATAATTTCTACCCTAATGGAATGATGCTTTATGTATAGGCAGATCCTCTAAACAGCCACCACCTATACATTAGGAACATCATATCTGATTTATTTGCATGTTTAATTACATACACACAAAACTATTTCATTGTAACGTGTTCATTAACAGCTGTAAAACCCATTAAAAGTAATAATTACTTATATATAACATAGAGTTAAATTAAAATTAACATGTTTTAAGAATATCAGGTTGATATAACGGAAATAAAAGGCAAAAGGTTTTAATGGTTTATTATTATATAGGTGAATTAACAATAACTATAAGTTTAAATCCACGAATGCGTACTTACTATTTTTGTAGAGCGGATCTTATGACGTTATCCTATAAGCACGATAATACATTTTTAAAAATCTTTATCGGCATTTTTGTTAGCAATATCAGGTAAAAAAACATAGATTAAAAATAATACGCTCACCTTTAGAAGTTTTTCCTTCAACGCTGTCATATGCTAAACTGGATTTTTTATACAACGTACCTCACTAAAACACGCTTTGTGAATGGCTGAATATAAAACAATCGATTACATACCGGACATTAACTATTCAAAAAGTAATACAGAAAAACCTGAATTCGTATTTAATAATTATGTTGTACTTACAAAAAATTTACATTCAAAACACAAATATTTTAAAACGTCTAATACCACTAATGTTGCATCATAATAATAAAACTCATTATACAGTGATTACATATTAAATACTTAAAATATGTAACTTTATACTACGTCTATTATTACATAGAGATGGGATTATTCTTAAATTTAATTGATTTCGATAGAGCTCTGGAAATACTACAACCGTTCGAAATCTTGCTTCTTCTCTCGATATCAAAAAAGCTATACTAGTGATACATTAAGTAAGCATAATAGCGGATACAGCTACATTGCTAACGATTATTGATGTTTTTGCATGAGATTTTTGAATGAGACAGCCTCGCAGGTATTTTTTAAGAAAAGCTATACACATCTCACGAGATCAAACGAGATTTTTGAGATACAATCTCCTCATCACCTGCACCTTGAACGATTATATTGTAACCTATAAAGCAAGCTAATAACCCTAATAGTTTATCAGACATTATTACATGGACACGAGGTTAGCTCTAAATTAAATGGTTTCAACGCTGCTCTGGGAATGCTGTACACTTAAAACCTTTAAGTCTGCTCGCCGAAGTTGTACCGTATTCACTTTCTTCAATTTTTATCTGCACTCTGTTTCGAAGCTGTAGTACGTTTTTCTAATACATAAACAGAATCTTCAATACTGTGATACGTGTAGCAGCAAAACACATTAGCTAGTTAGTCTCACCTCTATATTACTTTACATGCAAGCCTGATCTTATCATAAATAAATACATCTGTCAAAAAAAGCTAATTAAACATAACTCCACGGCCAGGGTATAGCAAGCAACGCTTCCAATTATAGCTCTTAGTCAACACAATAGGGCTTACAACTACATACAATCGACTAGCACTGCTTTAGCACGAGGATCGAACGAAAAAACACGTACGCACGCACACACGTTCGCACGCACGCACGCACGTAAGCTCGCACGTACGCTCGCACGTACGCACGCACGTGTGATGGCTCGTACGTACGCACGCACGTACGCACGCTCGTACGTACGCACGCTCGCACGTACGCACGCTCACACGTACGCGCGTTCGCATGCCCGTACGTACGCCCGCACGCACGCACGTATGCGCGCACACACACACACACACACACACGCACACGCACACGCACACGCACACGCACACGAGAGAGCGAAAACACGCTAAAGCGAAAAACTTGTAAACTTGCAAACATGAATCAAGACGGTGGAGCACCGCTAGGAAAAAAACAGGTTTATTAACAAAACCGAAGGAAAGCTTAACGTTTTGAAAATATATTATTATTATTATTATAAACAACAATACATCATTATTATTTAATAACATGCTTTATCGATTTTCTTCTTCTTCTTGAACCGTGAGTCGGCCTCATCATCATCATCATCATGATTTTGAGATTTGCCCTTCCCCCCTACCTCATCGCTCTTCTTTCTCTTCTGTGAACCTTCATCTTGGATGTGAGATACACCCAGCTCAACCACGTCATCGCTTTCATCATTATCTTGAACGGTTATGTTGTAATAGTTTATTAACAAGTCAGTAAAATCTCTAATGTCCGCTGATGCTGGCTCATAAACAGGAGAATACATTATAGTAATGCTCACTCGATGACAGTTACACTTTAAAGGGCGAAACACACGAGAAACGAGAACGCAGCTAGCCTTGGGTCTTGTGCGCAAGCGTACTCGTCAATGTTAGGGTAGAATCGGACATCTCCAGGGATGTCTGAAGTATTGACCTAACCACACTCTAACACGGCGTCTTAGGAGAAAATACCTCGACCATAAAAGAGGCGTTTAGATTTATAAACATGCCCCCAGGGGCTATGTTAGAGTGTGATTAGGTCAATACTTCAGACATCCCCGAAGATGTCCGATTCTACCGAACATTGACGAGCACGCTTGCGCACAAGACCAAAGGCTAGCTGCGTTCTGGCGTCTTAAGAGAAAATACCTCGACCATAAAAGAGGCGTTTAGATTTATAAACATGCCCCCAGGGGCTATGTTAGAGTGTGATTAGGTCAATACTTCAGACATCCCCGAAGATGTCCGATTCTACCCGAACATTGACGAGCACGCTTGCGCACAAGACCAAAGGCTAGCTGCGTTCTGGCGTCTTAAGAGAAAATACCTCGACCATAAAAGAGGCGTTTAGATTTATAAACATGCCCCCAGGGGCTATGTTAGAGTGTGGTTAGGTTAATACTTCAGACATCCCCGAAGATGTCCGATTCTACCCGAACATTGACGAGCACGCTTGCGCACAAGACCAAAGGCTAGCTGCGTTCTGGCGTCTTAAGAGAAAATACCTCGACCATAAAAGAGGCGTTTAGATTTATAAACACGCCCCCTGGGGCTATGTTAGAGTGTGGTTAGGTCAATACTTCAGACATCCCTGGAGATGTCCGATTCTACCCTAACATTGACGAGTACGCTTGCGCACAAGACCCAAGGCTAGCTGCGTTCTCGTTTCTCGTGTGTTTCGCCCTTTAAAGTGTAACTGTCATCGAGTGAGCATTACTATAATGTATTCTCCTGTTTATGAGCCAGCATCAGCGGACATTAGAGATTTTACTGACTTGTTAATAAACTATTACAACATAACCGTTCAAGATAATGATGAAAGCGATGACGTGGTTGAGCTGGGTGTATCTCACATCCAAGATGAAGGTTCACAGAAGAGAAAGAAGAGCGATGAGGTAGGGGGGAAGGGCAAATCTCAAAATCATGATGATGATGATGATGAGGCCGACTCACGGTTCAAGAAGAAGAAGAAAATCGATAAAGCATGTTATTAAATAATAATGATGTATTGTTGTTTATAATAATAATAATAATATTTTCAAAACGTTAAGCTTTCCTTCGGTTTTGTTAATAAACCTGTTTTTTCTAGCGGTGCTCCACCGTCTTGATTCATGTTTGCAAGTTTACAAGTTTTTCGCTTTAGCGTGTTTTCGCTCTCTCGTGTGCGTGTGCGTGTGCGTGTGTGTGTGTGTGTGCGCGCATACGTGCGTGCGTGCGGGCGTACGTACGGGCATGCGAACGCGCGTACGTGTGAGCGTGCGTACGTGCGAGCGTGCGTACGTACGAGCGTGCGTACGTGCGTGCGTACGTACGAGCCATCACACGTGCGTGCGTACGTGCGAGCGTACGTGCGAGCTTACGTGCGTGCGTGCGTGCGAACGTGTGTGCGTGCGTACGTGTTTTTTCGTTCGATCCTCGTGCTAAAGCAGTGCTAGTCGATTGTATGTAGTTGTAAGCCCTATTGTGTTGACTAAGAGCTATAATTGGAAGCGTTGCTTGCTATACCCTGGCCGTGGAGTTATGTTTAATTAGCTTTTTTTGACAGATGTATTTATTTATGATAAGATCAGGCTTGCATGTAAAGTAATATAGAGGTGAAACTAACTAGCTAATGTGTTTTGCTGCTACACGTATCACAGTATTGAAGATTCTGTTTATGTATTAGAAAAACGTACTACAGCTTCGAAACAGAGTGCAGATAAAAATTGAAGAAAGTGAATACGGTTCAACTTCGGCGAGCAGACTTAAAGGTTTTAAGTGTACAGCATTCCCAGAGCAGCGTTGAAACCATTTAATTTAGAGCTAACCTCGTGTCCATGTAATAATGTCTGATAAACTATTAGGGTTATTAGCTTGCTTTATAGGTTACAATATAATCGTTCAAGGTGCAGGTGATGAGGAGATTGTATCTCAAAATCTCGTTTGATCTCGTGAGATGTGTATAGCTTTTCTTAAAAATACCTGCGAGGCTGTCTCATTCAAAAATCTCATGCAAAAACATCAATAATCGTTAGCAATGTAGCTGTATCCGCTATTATGCTTACTTAATGTATCACTAGTATAGCTTTTTTGATATCGAAAGAAGAAGCAAGATTTCGAACGGTTGTAGTATTTCCAGAGCTCTATCGAAATCAATTAAATTTAAGAATAATCCCATCTCTATGTAATAATAGACGTAGTATAAAGTTACATATTTTAAGTATTTAATATGTAATCACTGTATAATGAGTTTTTATTATTATGATGCAACATTAGTGGTATTAGACGTTTTTAAAATATTTGTGTTTTTGAATGTAAATTTTTTGTAAGTACAACATAATTATTAAATACGAATTCAGGTTTTTCTGTATTACTTTTTGAATAGTTAATGTCCGGTATGTAATCGATTGTTTTATATTCAGTCATTCACAAAGCGTGTTTTAGTGAGGTACGTTGTATAAAAAATCCAGTTTAGCATATGACAGCGTTGAAGGAAAAACTTCTAAAGGTGAGCGTATTATTTTTAATCTATGTTTTTACCTGATATTGCTAACAAAATGCCGATAAAGATTTTTAAAATGTATTATCATGCTTATAGGATAACGTCATAAGATCCGCTCTACAAAAATAGTAAGTACGCATTCGTGGATTTAAACTTATAGTTATTGTTAATTCACCTATATAATAATAAACCATTAAAACCTTTTGCCTTTTATTTCCGTTATATCAACCTGATATTCTTAAAAACATGTTAATTTTAATTTAACTCTATGTTATATATAAGTAATTATTACTTTTAATGGGTTTTACAGCTGTTAATGAACACGTTACAATGAAATAGTTTTGTGTGTATGTAATTAAACATGCAAATAAATCAGATATGATGTTCCTAATGTATAGGTGGTGGCTGTTTAGAGGATCTGCCTATACATAAAGCATCATTCCATTAGGGTAGAAATTATTTATTATTTCACGTCATATTTAATTGAACTTGAATGTATTCAGTTTCAACTGTAATCTGATTTCCGCAAAACTGTAAGACATAATTTCGGTTGATTGGTTGAGATTGATCTGGTGATCGAGCGTGCTTTGTTTGTGTGTGTGTGTGTGTGTGTGTGTGTGTGTGTGTGTGTGAGAGAGAGAGAGAAAGAGAGAGGGGGGAGGAAGAAACAAGATAGAGCAAGAGAGAGGTGTGCATTATCAGCTTCTGTTATAGAAAATGTTTATTAGTCTTTACGCCGCTAGATGGCACTAAAATCAATTTTTACTCAAAGGGGCCAGGGGGGAAGGCCTGAGAACAAGTTGCGAAGCCCTACACGTGTCGCACAAGAACCTCCTTATTAGAAATACAACGTTTTAGGTAAAAGATCATCCAATAGCATGTGGCCATTTTAAAGCAATAGGGTCGATAATTTTAATAATAATATCTTATTAATTATGCAATTTCCAACATTGTATGCGTGTGCATTTGCCTAACCTCCAGGGGTACTGTTCTTAATATAGCTAGAAGGTCCTTAATACCACCAAATAACCCTAAGATTAACCCTAGACCAGCCCCACCCTAAGCTCCAACCCTAAATACAGTTCTAAGCCAAGACCAGCCCCCACCCCTGTCCTCGCGTTAGCAAAAGTCCTAGCTGTCAAAAGGTCCTTAATACAGCCATAAGGTTTAACCCCAAAAGAAATCATAAAAATAAGGGTAACACGGTCCTTCATGTAAACGAATAAAAATAATTAGGGTTGAAAACACGGTCTCACACGTGGATGTGTAAAAATAGGGGTGAAAATACACGTCCTATACGTAAGCGGGTAAAAAACAGGTGTTAAAAAGGGTCTTCGAAAAGAAAGGATACGGTCTCACACGAGGGTATATAAAAATAAGGGTTGAAAATGCGGTCTCACACGTGAATGTGCAAAAATAGGGGTGAAAAAATACGTCCTACACGTAAGCGAGTAAAAATAAGGGTGGAAAATCCGGTCCCCCACGTGGGCGAGCGTGGGGAATCCCAAGGTCAAATGACGTCAAAAACTTACAGAATCTGAAGCTTAATTATTATGGTTGATTTGGAATGTGAATAATGAATAATGATACATTAGGTTACACTATTAAAACTTCTGAAACGAAAGTTATAACAAAACGTGTTGTTCTTTCTACAATTGCTCAATTATTTGACCCACTAGGGTTATTAAATCCCGTAATTATTAATTCAAAAATCATCTTACAGAAAATTTGGGCGTTAAATTTAAATTGGGATGTTGCACTTTCCAAAGATATTACGATTAAATGGAGTGAATTCGCATCGCAGCTCTATTTACTAAAGGAGTTAAAAATACAAAGGCTTCAGTGTACAACAACAGCTGAAAGAAAATGAACGCATACTTGGACGTACAAGGGTTTAGAGGCGTTGATAACGAATTCATACAGCTGATGCTGATAAAGTCAAATCGAGATTATTTTATATCAGAACCCATGTCACGACAGATAAGGAATTTAAAGGATAAATACCACGGCTTGAAATGGCGGTCAGGGTATGTACCATACAACGATTTCCCAGAGGAGCCGATAAGAACTCTGTTGCCGTTTAATAGAATTCATCTTAAGGGTAGTGAAAAACAACAGTTTTTAAGATTCCTTAACAAACCAATACTAAACTTGGACGAGGTTGGTTGTCTGTCGATTAAAAAATTGAAAAATGAAGCAAAGGCGTATAATTATTTAAAACCATAAGATCGAGGAGCCTATGTGCGCTCTGGAAAACGCATTACTACTGAAAGGCTGGGCGCATACCAACTCCAAAGATGTATTTAGAATAATTCTAGATGGTTCTGCTACAACAAATCGACGCTGCAGGATTACGATTCAGATGTGTGTGGACTTTATACGATAATATTTTTGTATTTTAGAATAATAAATAATATACCAATCCTTGCAGATAAGTTTTTCACTACATGTTCAGTTATAAATGATGAGATAATCAAATTACTGTATAATGCTTGTTTTTCAATCATTCTACTCTGATAAATAAAAGCGTTTTTAGTAGTTGAGCTGTTTTTAATGAAGTGTTCCGTAACAAGAACCGACTGAGAGGCGTGCATGATTAACTTCTATTACAGAAAATGTTCATTAGTCTATACACCACTAGATGGCGCCACAAACAATCGCTAATTAGCCCTACCGCTAGGTGACGCTAACTTTATTACAGAAAAAATATTCATTAGTCCATACTGATGATACTGCAAATAAATCCCAGTTTCGCAATAAGGGGGCCACGACCAGAGGGCGCAGACCTAACATAAGTTCTTATAGCTGTCTTACACGTTAGCATTAGGGCCCCTTATTAGAGCATTTCAAATTTCCCACCCTAACCATTGCAGAGCCTTAGACCTCCAATCAGAACAAAGAAGCTGGGTGGGGACTAAGAACCAACCAGACACTAATAGATAAAATGGGCTGTCCTTAGGACCACCAATCAGAACATTGTATGGACACGCATTTGCCTACCTTCAAGGGACTGAACTGCCAAAAAGACTCTTAATACAACCAACGTGTCCTAATTAGGGTGAAAATTCCTTCAAGGGGCTGAAAATGTGCCCCGAAAAGGAGCTTTCAAAAAAAGGTGGTGGGAAATGGGCGGGTGAAAGTGGGCTTGGTCTATAACGTCAAAAGATGGCGGGGCTTATGACGTCGAAAAGTGTAAGTGGGGATCCGGTACTACCGATATCATCCGTTCGATACATACAACAATAATAAAAAAAACTCTTTTTTCTTCGGACTCCAGTTTGTGGTCGCTTACTATCACCACTGCATAAAACTCCTCGCTGAGGTCTCGTAAATTAAATACCGACAACCTCAGTTAAAGCTCAAACATCAAGTCACAGATAAAACCAAATAGATATTTAAGGCAAGCCCATCGTGAAGAACGAGTGATCACAATCGTATACTTAGATCATTGAAAAATTTCAGCATAGTTAAGGTAAACATTTCTTATTTTGCCAAAACTGGAGGAACTTAAAAATCCAGAGAACACAACACTGTTAAGTTACTTTTTATGAAACGCATTATTTGCTCTTTCCAGATTTATGTACTTAACTATAGGTCATATTTCCTTCCTCAGTGAGCACCTTATCTTTTTAGTTGCTTTATTCAATGTGTTAGTTATCAAATTTTACTTTCCCCGGCTTCTCTGATTTTTCAAATCTTTTCATTCATTTAAATTTACGAACGTGTGTCTATTCGTTATTCACGATGGGTTCGACTTAAACTTTATTTCATTTCATCTACGATTTGAAGTTGAAGCGTCAATTGGGGTTGTCATTGTTTGACTACCGAGACTCCAGTGACGAGTGTTGCCTGTGGTAACAGAAAGAGGGTTCTATTCAATATTATAAATAGTTGTTACACAGGTTTTGCGTTCACCTATTAGGGTTTTTAATTTATTTTGTTAATTCAATTTCAATTGTACTAACTTTAACTTTGCATTTATTCGGTCTTCCCGAATTTATTCAGCCATTTATTTTAGTTCCATGGTGACATAGAGGTCACTGGTTGGATAAGCATTTTATTATTTGCTGTTTGTTTCCTCAGAAGATTATACCAATTTGCCAGCCATTACATTGTCCTTGTCTTCTGCTCTGGATAATGTGTTGTCGTATTAGGAAAGACCACACGTTATTTTTTGTAAGATTTTTTGTCCTTCATTTATAAATGCATTATTAAAGTATTGCGGTTATGCATCAATGTACACTTTTCACTTTCTATTATTTATGTTTCTTACCAATTCAATTAGTCTTGACTCCTGATGATGGCACTTTAATCTAAACTGACAATATTAGTAATAACGATTCTATGGGACAGATGTTGTACATATAATGCATATACTTCACATTCAAGATTGAGGAACAGATATCCAGGAACAATTCCGTTAATATTTCAAAATGTTAAAACTTTTACCAGAGAGATCTTAAATGCAAAAACAAAATTCGAAATGCAGGTCCAAAATGTTGAGGCCTGTAAGTCAAGAAATGGTCGGGAACAAAATAGCGGAAACATGGCAATGGAAATCCAAAAAGACACACGAAAACAAAATGGCAGAAAAGTACTAGTGTGAGGAAATAAAGAGTGAAATGGGGTTTGAGTGAGAAGGTGATGAGAAAGGCATCGCAAAATACAATTTCGGGTTTTGTCAGAGAGACACGCCAAAAGGCAAAATGGTGCACAGAAATCTGGTGGCGGGACGCCAGAGGTGCACAGAAACAAGATGGTAGCAGTAAGGTGGCGGCTTACCAAACCTGCCCACTTTGATATATGCAACCGCAGAAAGGTATGAAAATTTGACCTAGAAGGGAAATTATAATAATAGGGGATGTACCGAAAAAAGGGGCAATAGGGCTTGTAAAGCCGCGACAAACAAAAAGCCGATAAAAAGCGGTCAAGGTGCGAAACCTGCAATGCAACATATGCAACCCGAAGAAGGAGATGAAAATCACTAGAGCTGTAATTGTAAAATACTCACGTCACATTTGAATGAAATCCCAATTCTAGTTTTTGAGTTCTTACGAACGAAAGAAATTAAATTACAGAACCCGCACGCTCCCATCCCGCGTGTCGAATACTCCATCTACACTGTGTTGTAGACGTTTAGGTATTACACTCGTATGTCAAATATAAATCAACTAGTTTTTTTTTATAGTTTTTCAGATATTGAGTACATACCCACCGCACGGGCATGGGCTTGCAAGCGCACACTTTTTGCACATTTTCCAAAAACCACAGGGAACCTCAATCCGGATATTCGGGTGCTAACCCGATTTTAATAGTTTTCGACCAATCACGATAACTTTTACTTCAGGTGATAAGATTAAAGACGATGTTGTATGTTATTACATCACCTACTCGCTCTAATATATAACTAACATTGTTAGCAGGTAAGCACTTTGATATATAACAACGTAAAATTTGTTACAGGGAATGATACGTACTCATTCGGTGCTTTGCTTGTTTAGCACTTTGACATTGAGCGCTTTGGTCATTCGTTGCATAATGATCCAACATTGTAATTCGGCAGAATTACACATTCAGTGTAATAATCGACGGCGTTCTGGTCGCGTTCGATGTAATGATCCAACATTGGAAATTGGGCGGAATGAGTGCAGTCGGCGTTTTCGCCACGTTCGGCGTTTTAGGCTTTTAAAACATAGTGCCAGCGTGTTGGGCATTCGGATATGCCAATCGGTAACGTAGCTAAGCCGAGCAGGTCAAAGGGGATGGGTCAAAGTAACAAAGATACCCTGGCCTTCTCAGATTGAGGAGGTTACCAGCCATCCTCTACCCGTAATAAACTCAAAATGTCATAAAACGAGCTTCATAACTCAAATTGATATTAAAAAGGTGCATTGAGAGGAAACAACAATTCAACGTAAAAATTTCTCAAAAACGTGAGAAAAGAGAAAACATAAAAAAGCACTGTAATATCCGCCGTGTAGATACAATGAAATAATGCTACCTACGCCAAGGAAATACACAAAAATATGTTAGTAAAATTCAAAAGCTACTTCTCCGGTACAAAAACCTCCCATCAAGGATTATTAAAATAAAAACCTCCAAAATGAATAGACGTGCTTTCACCTCTAATGGTCGAGTACCTAGAAAATATCACCGGTAGAATGAAAGACGGCTTATCCATTCATAAGAAAATTACTTTAGATTACCAAAGTGTTTCTGTCATAATCACCTTAGAGCGCTGGCCCTATGAAAATGAGCTTTAATCTGGTTTTCGAAAAGGTGAAAACCACTATCTGCAGCTCTGCCGCTCAACCGACATGTAATAACGCCGGGAAAACACGTCTTACTACTTTCAATGTAAAAACCGTCGGAAAACTCCCAGTCCTTCTTCACAGATAGGAATTCACGACCCGATCTTCTCTCAACAAATACCGATTCTCAACCCAAAACTAGCAAGATACCAACCCCTCACAATCACAGTCCTTCTGCAAAGCCCCACACACCCTGATCAATGCCAATAACTTTCCCTTCAGTTGGTAAGATTAAAGACGATGTTGAACATTGTATTGTATTAACATAAAACTCTTATGCGGATAAACACTTGCATATAATAACGTAAAATATGCTATAGCAAATGATATGTAAATTTAATTATATTTTAATTTAGTATTATTACTCTGCAGTACCCTGTATAAATGCTATTATGGAAATTACCTTGTATATTGAAGTTATAGTGTAGATTAAGTTGAGTGCGTGGAAAAGGAGACGCTAACAAACCCGTGAAAGTCAGTAGAGTCAGTGATTGACAGCGTAACACTGAACGCTGGTCAATCTTTAAAGCACAAGCGAGTGCTGTACGCTATCTGTAAGTGCGATATTTATATTAGTGAGTAACTATTTCTCCTGGAGAGGTAAACTGCAATGTATATTTACTACAAGACGCTTTTGTCGTTAATTCGCCTAGCTTTTGTAGCATCAACTGGATTTGGTTTGTTGGAAGCCCAAAATTGCATAAAGGCAACAATACACACCTTTATACAACGCATTTGCTTAAGCGAAGAAAGAAGATCGCGAGATTAGACAGGTTTTTGTACGTATTTTGTTTAATTCTTAATTATTAAAAAGGTGACTTAATAATCCAATCAACGTGTCTCCATTATCAAATTGAATTGATATCTAGAGGATTATTATGTGAGCTTTAGATTGCATGTTTCGTAGTCGCTTTAAACCGGCGTACTCTTGGTACACGCATCTTGGTTTTCTTTGTAATGAGAATTTAAAATTGTTTTATCTGTTTTTTTGAATATATATATATATATATATATATATATATATATATATATATATATTAAGGTTTTATTGTTATCACACCCCAGAAGTGCTGTAGAGTAAAGAGCTTTCTCATTACGCTGAGTTATAGTCAAGGCATATAAAGAATTAATCAACGTGCATTTCAATTAAAAAATTAAAAAGATCTATTTAACAATAAGCAAGGAAGCATAGCCCGTCTCAAACTGCAACGATTACAACACCTGTGGTAGGTGTTGTAATCGTTGGTTTTTATTTCAGTAAATTTATTTATGTATTTCTTTAACATTTATAAGTTACTGTAGAAAGCTGGACATGACGTTTTGGACCTAGGAAATTATCGTGTCGGCGTTTTGAACATTCCAGCTTTGGTTATTCGACACTTTGATTATTGCCTGTGTAATGGTCCACGTTGAAATTCGGTAGTTGGGCGCATAGGCCGAAATGGTCGTCTGTGTTCTGTTCTTTTTCGGTGTAATGGTCATTGAAATTAGTCGGAATAGGCTCAATTGGCCTCTTGGCCACGTTGGTGTTTTGAACTTCTACAATATAGTGTCGTCGTTTTGGGCATTCGGCAAAATGCTCCAAATCTCCTTCGGTAATTTCGTCTTTATTGACATTTCGCTCATGTTAAGCGTTCAAATATAGACTTGGCGTTTTTAGAATTCGGCGGAACGTCGTAGACCTCTTCAATCCTGCGCAGTTTTGTTAGTGGGCGGATCGGTCACACGCAATGCGCCCGAGCGTGTGTATGTGCGTGAGGGGGGGTCAGAACAAAATTACGGCTAATCTGTAATTTTGTATATGGGATTATTTCGAGTGTTTATTTTGGGCTTGCGATTAAAATACAATTTTATATGCAGAAATATGTTGCTAAGGTAACACTTTAACCATATTGTAGATAAAATTAATTTTACCTCTTCTTTTATCTAATTCAAATTGCGATTGACACTCTAGCGTTAGCTTTTTACGTTTACAAAAGAATTGTCAGTTCTAATGAAGGTAAATATGGTTAACAGAGGCACATTTAGGAATAGTACCTAATACTTATGCATTGCCTACAATACTCCCCACTTTGAGGAATACCTGTTGTTCAAACAAGTTCATTAAATAAGTCTTTTGTATCTTCAGACCATGGGCCTAACGTTTCTAAATAAAATGCAATAAAGTGGTAATTTTTCTGGACAGTGCTATATTTGACATGTTTAATCTTTAAAACTGATGATGCTGCGAACCAGCTTCTTTTAAACTAGAACTGAAGTGGGGAAAAGCTACTGTATCACCACAAGTTACGTTCCATACTAAGGCTGTACCTTTCTTCCACGAAATAAGAATTAAGTCATTGGGAGATTTACCGTGGAACCTGACAATGCCACTTGGCTCTAGTAAGTAAGAGCCATATGTAAGTTCGCTTAAGTATGTCTTTTATTAGAACTATGATGTGAATACCTCCCGGTGCTCTTTTGACGACAAAAACCATGATGACCATTATTATCTACAACCGAGCTACAAATACAAACACATGGATAGCAAATGTCAGTACCAGTTTTTAATGCAATGACTATCTGTAAAGATCTATTACCAAGCAATGTACATACCTATTTGTTGAGATGGTAAAGCATTCAGCCAAGTGTCAGATTTATGCTACCGAACAACAAGTAAAACTGCTTGATAAGGAGCACTAGCTGAATGTAATAATGAATCAAATTTAATTTTCATAATGGACCAATCCCTCTGGCTGTTCACATGGAAATTTAGGCTTTACACTGTTCAAACTACAGCGGGCCCATATACCTAATGCTTCAACTTTGTACATAATTTCAAGTCTGGAAACGATGGAAAAAGAAAAATTGAACGAATGAGATCGTTTGTACAATGATGACAAAAATGGCGAGAAGGTAACATATGAAATCTGATGAATGCCTAAACCTCAGCCACGTGTTTAACCACCACGCTGCACAAAATAAGAGGAATGAGTGAGCTCGGCCAAAACTCAATCGAACGGTCGGAAGACCACAGAGCACTCGGATTGCATGGTGGTTTCGGAGGTATCGATAATATAGTTGGAGTAAGAATTTGGTTAGAGAGGAAAGAACCGAAATGGACGCCACAAGCTTTAAAGAGAAAAAAAAGAAAAAAAAAAGGTTCTCATTTATTGGAAGAGGGAGAGCCTGTAAAGCTTGAAACAGGTAGTAAGTAATAGGAATAATAAGTAAGTGAACAATTCGCTCAACAAACATAAATTTATTTCCTTTCTGGAATTCCCAACAAAAGAGGCAATAAGCCAAATATTATTGTATATCTATATAAACATCAATAATAAACGAAATAAATTATATACAGTATGTGCGTTATTCCCACAATCCACGCAAAAAAATATATAAATTAAAATAAGTTTACGAAGGCAAGCCGTGAACTTGTCTATACGGCCATTGTAATTTATAGTTTAGAATACCAAAACAAACAATACCCCTTACGGCCGACGCAAGATCTTACGTAGCTTAGCCTGAAAATGCCAATTTAATAAACTTATTAAATCAGTTACTTATAAGAAAAAAATAATTAAATCATTCAGCTTTCCTTTCGTTTAACAAAACTGAATACAAACCCCTATTTGATTAAGTTACATAAATACAATTGGAAAAGCTTGTTCAGTCCCAATTTTATTTCAAGAAACAAAGAAAATAGTAATTAATCAATTTAAAATTAGAAACAGAAATTGGTCCGAACAACCTTCTCCATATTCGAGTAAAAAAAATAATATTATATATGTGAGCTACCAAGTAATTTAAATAGTCCGAAGTCTCCCGCTAACAATTAACAGATTCAGTATTACATCAGGTATACATAAAAAAAGTTACATCTGGTATAAACATAAAAGTTGCAACACTGTTACTGCTCACGACCAAATAACTAGTAGTACAAAAGTAATTATTCAAAATTGTAGGTTATACATGAGCTCGCTAAGGGCGTGACACATAAAACTAATATTAACAAAAATTACTCAAAATATTCATTGTTAATTGTGCGTTAAAATCTTAAAGAATGATTTAATTAACATATAGCAGATCTACATGAGGCAAATTGTGTTGAAAATTAGCTGAAATCAGGTATCAAAATATCACCGAATTTATACTACAAGTAACCATGTTTAACAAATACTTGTTGATATAATTAATTAATATAAATATATTTAATTTCCTTGTAGGCAATCGTAACCTGCTGAAAGCAATTTAGATACGAGTCTCATTCAAAGGTAAAATGTTTGCCAACTACTTGTTAACCGAACTAAGGTAGGTGTACTTCTTTTCGTTGTAGAAAGCAATTTATTTATATATGCAAAAAAAAGGAAAGAGCTGATCTGTGTTTGCGAATGCAAAGCAAGCAATCCCCAGTATGTGAGCTACAGATAGCAGTTTCTCAGCAACACAATCCAAGCAATAAGCCAACGAGATACAGAACGGATACTCTTGTTACATCAATCAAGAAAACCAAATGTAAACATGACTTGGATGTAATCTTAACGGTAAAGTTATATGGACACTTCAATAGATGGAAACTTAAATATATAGAAACGTAGGTTCATAGAAACCCTAGTTAGTTGCTAAAACGAAAGTAAAGAATGAAAACGATGTTTATTCAATGATAAGGTGTTACCTCTAAGATCGAATACGAGTGGTAGTTTAAATGTCTTAAACAATTTGGTGCACTTATTTCTTTGAAGAAGTAATGTGAAATTCTTTTGTGTGTGAAACCTGAAAGAGAAGTTCTAATTATAACGAGGTTAACAAGATCTAATACGGCTTACCAAAATGTGTAGATGTAGTGAAATATTTCTATTACATCCGCGTTAAATGGCGATTATATCACTTTTATACAACAAAGCGATATTATATAGTGAAAATTTTCCAAAAAAATGAGGTTTAGCATCTAGTAAAGAGAAACAAGAAAATTTCCTAGACTTCCCACCCTTCTACAGCAATGGCGATTTTGAAAAGATAGCCAACGCTTCAAAAAACAATTTTACAACTTTATTTGTTATCTCATTTTCATATGTTTCAAAATAAAGCATGATAGGTAAGATGCAGTTTTGTAATGGTATCACTATCTAGTGGTGATTTAGCAAAGTGACAGGTACCTATAAAATGTAAGAATGTTGAAAATAACCAGAACCTACGTTCATCTCAGAGATGGCGCTATAGGTATTAATTGAAGTTAAATTTTGTAAAAACGAGTAAACTTTTAAAATACAGTAGTAGATACGAGAGAAAAATAATTTTCGTATAATGTAGAAACGTACGTCATAAATAAAATAATATGTGCAGTAGTTAGCTACAGTACAGGAATAATTTGTATATCATTTAATCCATTATACTCATTAGTAAATACAGAAATTTTAACTCATTATAGGACAGAAAATAGATACTAGTAAGCTTAAAGCACATTATTAAATGTTTAAGTCACAGATACTTATTTAAGGTAGCTTTTAGAAACAGTAATCAGATAAAATGTTACAATCGATCCTATATCGATTTTTGCACATTACACCTCCTTAAAGTTGCTTGATTCCAAGATCAAATTTGATATTTAAAATACTCTCTAAAATATCCTTGAACTTGTTATAGAAAGTTTTGCAAACATGTTTCAAACATCTAAACTGAAAAACAACGAAGAAAATAAAATTTAGGAACCCAGAAACGATGTCTCAAAGGAAAAAGAACCATATGAGATTGAATATGGGAAAGATTTTCAGAAAGTGTTGACAGTGTATCCAAATTTTCGTTAAACAGTTCCAAAAAAGCTTCCTCTAGCAACGGAACACCAAGTAATTGTAATTTAGTATTGACCGCACAACAAATACCAAGTGCAATTCGCTTAAATCGCTGCAAAATTTTGATTTTGTTTTCTACTGTGTAATTGACATTAAAATAAATTTCGCATTTGGAAAAATTTATACTTTGTAACAACCTTTTTTTTGTGGTTGTATTAAAAAGTACATTAATTTAAGAATCGTTCATCTATTTGGCATAATATTAGAAAAGTTTTTAATTATTAATATGTAGAATTGAGAATGGCAATTTAATTGGCATTTCCTAGAACAAATCTTTTGGGTGTAATATTACATAAATAGTTTTAGTTCCCTTTCTTAAAAAATTGGATTTACATTAATGTATCCGCGCAAGCGTGTAGATTTTTAGGGGAAATACACTTCAGTTATTCTGAAAGCTTTTTTGTAATTCACTTAATGCTGAATGTTAACAGCAATAAGTATGATTTTTACTTAATTTTTTATATTTTGGTGCCATCAGAATTTTGGTGGTAAGTTATTTTTTTCTCATTATATTTTAAAACTAAAGCCTTTGCTTTTTTTAGGCACCTTTCACCTTTTTTACTTACTTTTTAAGTACTTACTTTTCAAGTATGCACTTTTATTTTTTTATTAAGTACTATTTTTACGTACTTTTATTTTTTTAAGTACTTACTTTTTAAGTACGCACCTTTTTAATCACTTAATTTGAGAGAAGTTTTACGTCTTCAAAAAAATCTTCTTCGTCGGACGAATCATCCAGAACAACTTCAGTGCTTGACTCGCTTGACGTAGAAATATTTCTTCTTTTATCCTCTATCATTAAATCTTTCTTGACTGATGCCTTCTTCTGTTTCACACTTTTCTTTCTGTTCCGTTCTGCTTCTAAACTTCGTCTTTGTTCGTACTCTAACGTGTATGCATATATTGTTGATTGCGATTTTCTCTTGTGTGCTTTTTTCTTTTCTTGGGGTTGTATCTTTGGATATGGTCTTATTTGGCGCAATGCGGAAGTTGATGTGGAAGGAACTGAAGGCGAAACAGGAGGTGTACTGTTATTAATTTCTTGGGCATGGTTTGATGTCGAAGAAATTGGTGATTGGATTGGTTTCCAATTTATTTGATGTCGAAGTCGAAGGAATTGGGGAGGTTGCTCTGATTTCTAATTCGTCATGTGTGGTGCCCGCAGAAGTATTATGTTCTTCTTTATTTTGTGTAACTGGTTGGTCAGTTACCTCACTTGGCATAAAATCTTCATCACTAAAGACAAGTCGATTCAATAGCCATAGTCCAGTTTTTTTTAACGAACTTGTAATATTTTTTATTGTGAAAGCACATTCATATTTCTGTTTAGCTAAGCGAGCCAAATGTCGAATTATAAGGCTTTTTGATGGGTTTGAAAGCAGCCAGTCATGTTGATCTGTAGCTAGGTATGACTTGAAAGGTCCAAATACCCCGACATCTAAAGGCTGAGTTCTGTGTGTGGTGTGATTATCTAAGAGAAGTACTTATTGTCTGCAGAACATTTAACAGTAGTTGCAAAATGCTGCAGTACTTTTGGAAAAAGTTCGGATGCTATCCACCCTTTCCTATTTCCTAGGGAAATAGCTGAAGTAGGATATTCATCACCTAAATATTCCTCGGGATTTATTACTCTAGGATATACAAAAACCGGCGTTACTGCTCCTCCAGCTACACTTATTATCCTAACAATCGTCACAAGTTCAGCTCTCTCCTGTGCTCTTAAACAGCCCATCGCAGTTGCACAAAATGTGCATAACATTTTCAGGTTCTTCAGTGCAGAATCTGCAGGTGAAGGCCTCTGCTAGTTTCCCTATCCTCTTAAGGTATAGTTTTATAGCCGTGTGTTCTGTTAACGATCCGTTACAGTTCTAAGATTTTGTCTACTTAACCGTAGTAGTTCTGAAGATCTTTTTCAGCAAGGATTGTTTATGAAGTCCTCGCTGTGGGTTAGTCCTAGTCTATTAATCCAGTAATTTTTATGCTGCTCCGACATCCATTCTTTGTTGTATCTGCGAACAGTATTTCGAGTTACTCTTAGAACAAGTTTTGGCCATAAAACGGTTTTAGTGTCCTCTGTCTAGCGAGTTCGTCCGGTTCTTCGTTTTCTTCGATTCCCAATGGCCTGGAACCCATTGTAAGGTTTCGTTGTTACTTCTCGCCAGGTCGTTGTGCTGGCACCTTATGGGTCGATAGGGCTTTTAAGGCTGTCTGACTGTCTGATAGCATAAAGACACGCCTTTGTGTATAGTGTGCTCTTATATTTTTCTGTGCACATTCCAGTATCGCGTATATCTCTGTTTGAAAAACTTTAGCGTACTTTCAAAGCGAGATTGTGATGGTCTAGCTTGGAGTTGCGACCGCTCCAGCACCTGTCTGGTTTTCAAGTTTTTTGGTACCATGTGGTCCGCTTCCATTTCAAAAATGGACACCCAATGCTCTCAACTAACTTTCCGTGTTTCCTTTTCACGTGCCTTGTTCCGCAAGTTTTGAATCCTATGAAGTTCCATCCTTGTTTCTCTCTCAATAAAAAATTAAAGGGGAGAAAAGTTCAGCAGATTCCATTGCGGCGGTAGGCGTTGATTTCATAACCCCCGTAATTCCCAAAGAGGCAAGACTTTGTACCTTGCATAGTTTTAGTTTTATCGTTTTCTGGCTGCCTACTTTAGTGTATAGTCAGTATACCATACTTGGTTCCAATCCCTATGTTTTATCATAGGTGCATCTTGCTATAACTGATATGATTTTGAGCTTTTCTGAGGATTTATCAATGTACTGGTTCCAGGTAAGCTTGGAGTCGACAACGACTCAAGTATTTTGCTTCCACCAACAAGTTGATTAGTTTCCCACCAACAAGAAGAGCACCGAGGTTCTCTATTTTCCTTTTACGCGTGAATGGCACTATTACGTTACATTAAGGGCGGTTTGCATGCGCTCCCTTACTGTAATTACAAATTTCCTTTCTGCTAAGATGACCAAGTCATCCACATAAGTTAGAGATATAACTCCTTCGCTGGTGAGTTCTCTCAGTAGCCGTCCATGGCGATGCTCCACAACAGGGGCGATAAAATTCTCCTTGCAGACATCCCTTACCACCCGGGCACCCATGGTCTCCCCCAGAGTTATTGTATGTACCACTCAACTCCTTAGCATGCAGTCTCCTCCTCTAAACCCAGGCTTCTGAGGCCCAAGGTAATGGAATTATATGATGTATTATCAAAGGCTCCTTATTTGTCCCCAGAAAACCCCTAGAAGGATCTCTGTGTGCTGCAACGTATTCTCAACTCTTCTTATGAACCACAGAACTGCTCACGTTAAGCAGGACACATCTCATGACAGGACGACATGCACCTGTTAAGGACCATTTAAGTAATATTAAGAAATTTGATGTAGACTACACTTCTAAATTCTGCAGTGAGGAACCAGAAACACACATTATATGTGACTGTGACTAGCTGACTGCTAAAAGACAGGATTTTCGGGAATTCACAAATAGAACCGCTCTGATACAGGGCAGAAAGATCACGGACTGGGTGTAACAAACCACTAGGGATAACACAATAAACCCTATAGGCTGCCTTGTGTCCGGAACCAGCTAGGTAGACGGACCCGAGAGGAACAAATTACCAAAGGCTCCTTCTTTGTCCAAGAAATCCCCTGGAAGGATCTCTTTGTGCTGTAAGGTACTCTCAACCCTTCTTATGAGGTGATGAAGCGCTGTCTTTGTTAACAGTCCTGCTCTATAGGTAAATTGGCATTGGTGTAGTGGATTAGTTACTAATAATCCCTCCCTAATGTATTGATCGAGTAGTTTTTCCATTGCCCTACGTAAGAATAACGTAAGACAGATGGGACGATATGCTTACCACAAGATCTGCTAGAATTTTTATTTTCATTTAGTTTAATGAAACTTTAGCCCATTTCTTGACTTGAAGGTTTTGTTACAAAAAGGACATGTAGATTTTGGCAACGGAGAAATTTATACAACATTATCCGCACAGTCTTCTAGGTAAACTGGATCCTTTGTCGATGTTTTATTTTTAAGTGTATTCTTAATGTTTCTGTCAAATTTTCCAGTAACTGTTTCATTAGGAGACTTGATTTTTATGGTTTTAATACTGATCGGTTTGATTTTGTTGTAAATTTTAAGATTTGTGGATAAAACGTCTGACATTGCCATACATTCGATACTTGTCCATAAGTTCCAAATGTTGACATAGAGTAATCATTCTTTTTTAATATTTTAACAAAAAAGGTTCAAAATGTTCCCAGCTATCGTCCTCGTACCTTGCTGCCCCATTCCTTATTGAAATATGAGGGTCTTCATTTTGGTGTAAATAGTAACTTACTACCCCTAAGTAAACACTTCCCATCTCCAATTATTTTTATCCGTTGGAATGCATATTCATTTGAATTAGATTTCATTGGATATCTTATTGAAAACAGATGTAAGGGTCCTGCAGAGGTCTCCGCAGACGTTATTTGTGATGAAAATCTTCACGACCTAAAAATATTGACGTACATAAAGAGTGTCCCTAAATAGGATACATAGGGTCTTCCTCTGTTATCTTAAATAGAAACCACCTATATGTTATTTCATATTATCAAAGAGTATATTATATACTCTTTGATATTATGCTTCTATATGAAATTTAAGTTCAACTTTGTCTGAAGAAAATTTGTCTATTGGTAACCATTTTTTGAATGTGAACATTTTCTTTCAAATTTTGACATTTTGAATGTATTGGAAAAAGACGCTTTTCTCTTGTCCTGTTAGAAGTACAGCCATAGGCTTTAGATATGTTGCTAGGGAAGCTTTTCGTTACAATATTTAGAGGGAATGTGTAAGAAACTTTGCACAGTCTGATCCAATAGTCGCTTCAAACCTGAATATCGTAAAATTTTGAAGACCTTTTTTTTATTATTCCGTATATCTATCTCACATGGTTTTCGTGTTATTTAAAAAAAAATTGTTTGGGTATGAAAGTAATATGACCTGGCGGAAACGCATAGCTTATTTATTAGTATATTAATTCTTAACTTCACTCGATTCAAGATTGAAGGGCAAACATTTTGGTGTTGCTATCTATCACCGTTATTTTAAGAATTTGGGATTACTTATGAAAGTTAATAAATAAATAAAAGGTGAGACGTTCTATGAATGATCTACAAACACTCCTTAAGATTTAAGGTGTAACTGTTTGAAATGCCGCAGTTATTCTTTGCCCCATGTCCAATTGCGTAGTGGGAGTATTCTGATACTACTGTGGCTTTAATATGCCCCCATAAGAAAAAATCTAGACTGGTAAGATCAGGAGATCTAGGTGGCCGTCTAAGAGGTCCTGATCTTCTAGTCCATTTTCCTGGCAACAAATCATTCAAATATTCTTGAACTCGATGTGAATAAGGGGCAGGAGCTCCATCTTGCTGAAACTTCAATTTTCTCCTTTGATCCTCAGGCACATGTGCTATTAATTGCGGTAAACGATTTTCATAGAAGTCTAAGTCGGCAACGCCATTCAAATGATGTTCAAAACAATGTTATCCGGTCGTCAGGATAAGTTTGTGCATAAATCCTACTTGCCAACTAACAATTTCTATGTGAATGACCAAAAACCAAAGTGTCTCATTCCCACTAAATATTGTAACCAAAAACTTCCCCATCAACACATTTGAAGCTCATGGTTGTACTTCTAATACGACAAGAGCAAAGTGTCTTTTTCTGATGCATTCAAAGTGTGAAAATTTGAAAAAAAATGTCCATATTCAGAAAACAGTTACCAAGTTGAACTTAAATTTTATGTAGACTCATAATATACTCAAAATAACAGAGGAAGACCCTGTGTAGCCTATTTAAGGAATGTACGTGGAAATTTTTTGGTCGTGAAGATTTTCGTTACGAATAACTTCTGCCCGAGACATTTTGCTCTATCATATTAACGGCACTATCTTCCGTGCACTCAGTGATGCAGGACCCTGTATAATGTTCTGTTTAAATGAATGCCATTTTTTTAAGTAATATTTATGAGAATTTTGAAAACATGTTTTAACATTACATCTGTTTCTACAAACATTATGTATTAAATTCAACCACAAACTAACACAAATATACAAAGTACACTAATAAAAAGTTTTAAATATACTAGAGGGAATGTGACAATTAATTTTTTGAATTAGGTGTTATTATTATTATACATAACGATAAAGAGAAATTAACATCTCATGAACATCTTTCACTCGACGTTAAAGTGTCCCTTTATCGTCTTGCAGCATTATAAATTACTATTAACTCATCATTTTTTATTTAAGTTATGTAATTTCAGGAAATCTAAATATCTGTGAAATTCTTATTGTGGATTTCCACAGTTACAACTGTAATGTAGGCATTAGAAATTCGAATTTCGCGCCGTTATATAACATTACCGGTTATTGGTTATTTGTTTTTGAACATAATTAATATTAAGATAAAAAGCTTGAGCTTGTTTCGACGAGTATTTGCATAGTAAATTGGAAAGCTTTTAAACATACGCGGCAATTTGCGGATATGACTGTTTTGTAAAAGGGAGCAAGTAGAGACGCTGTCATAATGAGGTGTATTTGTGAGTCAGTCGCCTCTAGCAAGCGAGCAGAAAGGGTCGTCTCTAGTAAGCGGTCAGAGTTGGTTAAAACGCGATTGCTGCAGCTTGATTTGTGCTGCAATTAATATAAATGATATTTTCCGTATTACTGCGAGGAATAGCTAAAATAGTAAAAAGTGCAATTGTTGTCGAGTTGGCGGAAATAAAAAGAATTGCACCATAATTTAAAATACGTATGAAAAGTGACGTAATAAGTGAAGATAACGCATTTTATATGTATCCGAGCCGTAGTCAATTGTGTTTAAATAGTGAACAATAAATATAATAGACAATAATCAATCCAAATTGGTAAAAATCAAACTATACAGGACAATAACTCGAATTTATTGATGTATAAAAAGGGAGCATTCGCGGTTTGTAAATAGCTTGCATTTTGTTGCGCAAGCTATTTATAGTTCAACTGAACAATTAAAACTGGACAGTGTAAATATATCAAGCAGTTATTTAGAAAAAAATCATTAAATTTTGAAAAGAAAGTTAGGAGCGTCCTCTATAACAAAGAGATAAGGAGAACAAAGGAAGTTGGCGGAAAGGTGACATCATCGGAGGAGCAGTCACACAACCTAATTGAGGCCTCTTCACCGGTCCAAGGAACGCAAGCATTACACCATCAGTTTTTCAACGAAGTGATAACAAGTAAGAACCTTTTGATAGTATAAATAAACAAAAATCGCTGTGTTTTATTTATTTTTAAATTTATGTTTAGATACAAATGCTGAACGAAAATATATTTCGTGGATCATTCGTCAAAGATTGTTTTTGCATGTTAATATTAAGAGAAATACTAACATAGAATTAGAATCATTGTTATATAATGCTGCAAATAAAACAGTCTGCATATAGAATTTGACTTAATTAAATATTATCACTTTTGATTCATTTTATTATTGACTGTTACAAATCTTAAAAGCTTATACAAACACTGCGTGTGTAAATACTGAAGAAAGCAAGTTCAATTAATTGCAAAGTGCAGGTAATTAATAACCTCAGATTGAGGAGGCTAGCTGGAGCGTCCCGATAAAAGGAAAAAGGAATTTCTTGTGTAATTATTAAAGTTCATTTACCCGAACAGAAATGTGATAACAATAAGAGTAAAGTTTAGTTAATGAATGTTGTCTTTATAAATTAAAATCACTTAGTTGACGAACCGTTTCACATTTTCATAAAAAGAATATAAAACTTTTACTCAATGATTTTGGAAATTGTAAAAGATTGAAAAGGAACTCAAATATTTTTCTTTCTAACCGGGCATATACAAGCAAGGTAATAATCGCAGGTAAAAAAAACCATTACAAAACAATCCCCAACGTGCGAACCATCACAAAATATCCCTTAGCAGAAGGACGAACAAAGAGAACTATTACAAAATGGTGCCCAAATGTGAGTCCTATTACACAACCAGCACTGTAAGGGGTTGGATTTGGGTGCCTGACAATTTTCCTTCATTGAACTGTCAGTGTCACATCCATGACCAACCAAAATTGTTAAACTTAGTGAATGTAATGTAGTCGAACAGATGTACAGGGTGGTCAAAATTGGGCACTTTCTTATGGAAACACCCTTTATTTTAAGAGATAGAAAAAATGGGCCTAGGTGTCTGGAGCTCAAATTTAATGAGAGAATCACTGGCTCAAACAGAATTCAGCTATCTCTAATCGTTCGGCGCTAGAGGGCCTTCCTCGAATGTAGTCGATCTCTTTAATGCCCCATAACTTTCTTATTATTAAAGATAATTTTTTCATACGAACCACATTGTATATTTGTGGGTTTTTGAAAAGAGCACAGAATCCCAGTAGGTAAACGTTAGTGTTCTTTAAACACATGTTTCCATTAAATTGTTTATTTTACATTCGTTTTACTGTTACTATTTATCTGAGTATATTTAGATCAGTATCAATTAGTTACTTTTGTTTTGTTATTTATAATACCCGTTTGTTTTATTCACGTTAGTTGTTTGATGTTTGTTATTTCAAATTAAAAATATTTGGAGTTAATAAAAATTTACAGATAACTAAGAAATTGTCGTTTTAAATCATGCTGCCGTATTTTGTTGGTTATGGAAACCTAGATAAGCAAAACATTTTAATGTATAAAATGCAATATTGCAAATAATATTTAACATAAATATAACAGGTGATACATCAAAATTTAGTAAATTTTACGCTCATGTAAAAAACTCCAAAATATACAGGGTTGTCCGTATGAAAAATCTAGTTTAGGGTCGTTTAAGAAAACCAAACACCCTGTATAAAAAACTGTCTATCTCAATGAATTCTACGTAAAAAAGTGCTCTAAGAAAGGTTTTGCCAAAATCAATTATCTTTAATAACAAGAAAGTTATGGTGAATTAAAGGATCTACTAAATTCGAAAAGCGCCCCCTAGCGGCCAAACGATTAGAGACAACTAAATTCTGTGTGTGCCAATGATTTTCTCATTAAATTTCAGCTCCCGACACCTAGGTAAATTCTTTCTGTCTCTTAAAATAAAGGGTGTTTTCATAAGAAAGTGTTCACCGCCCAGTACAGTTACCACACGTTAGTATTCTTAACTCCTAAAAATGGGCTATCTATATGAATCTATCAAACTCCACATGTTTGATCGTGTCGAATGCATACATTGTGTTTACTTATTTCTTCCAAGGTTTGTTAGTTGTTACTTGTGATTTTGAGGTACGTTTCTTTATCACTTGTCTCACTTATATTAACTAAATCAGATGACGAAAGTGAGACAGATAATGTAAACATAAACAGTGACCATCCAGATGTTGAACAAATACCAAGTGATTTTGAAAATCAGCAAGATTAGCCTATTAACCCTACGGAAATTTCAGGTGACACGGCAAACAAGGCTGACAATGCCATCATAGGTATGTTTGAAATAACGCAAGATCAAGACCAGTACTTTTTAGGTAAGAATGGAACTAAGTGGAGAAGAAATTACTATAACAAAAATGTGAGAACCCGAAGTGAAAATATGTTACTCAACTGCATGGAGTTAAGAGATCTGCTAAAGATAAAAAGTCCGCTTGAGTGTCTTCTCATCTTCATCATTGAAGAAAGTATATATGATATTGTGAAATGGACGAACCAACGAATTTAGGAAAAACACGTGAATGGAAAAATTTTCTTGTTATCAACATACAAATGATACAGGATTGAGAGCTCTATTTGAACTACTGAATTTAGCAGGAGTTTTCAGAAACAACCATCGTTCATTGAAGGATTTTTGGAATACTGAGGAGAATAACTATGTCACAAAGACGGTTC
This sequence comes from Vesta saturnalis, assembly GCA_036346205.1. Taxonomy (NCBI): domain Eukaryota; kingdom Metazoa; phylum Arthropoda; class Insecta; order Coleoptera; family Lampyridae; genus Vesta; species Vesta saturnalis. The sequence goes on along the minus strand of JARFJB010000447.1, from coordinate 1,661,293 downwards.
GAATGTTTAGTCTGAGAATTGCAAAAATGCTTACCGCCTGATCAATGTTTGACTGCTGAAGAAAAATTAGGGGCGATGTCCATTTTGGCAATACATGCTGGATAAGCCCACTAACTGAAAAACATGGAGGTCTACGTGAGTAAGCAATCTGATGGTCCGTATGCTCTGAGTAATAGTCCAACTACTGTTGAGGAACGGCTCGTCAGTCCATATGATGGTACTCACAGGAACATCACCTGAGACAATGGTCTAACGGGAGAATACACGGGAAACCCTTAACAAATCTTTGAACATACACAATCGATCAATAAAATCAAGCGTTTTTGGCTTCCAGGAAGATTTCACTGTCGTAACGCACGTTCTGAAAAAAGGAAGATTTTTCTGCTTTTGTCAATCCTTCATCATGATGACAATGTAGATGATTCGCAAGGCGAATTACCTGAGATAATTTCAATTTACAATTTACAAAAGGAGGAGTGGACACAGTTGATGAACTGTCCACAACATACAGCAGTCTTTGTTTTTCTCGATGATGAATACTGCCCGTATCAATTCGCAAATAATCCATCGTGAAAATAGTGACGGATTAATTCTGAAAAGAAAAGATTGTCTCACAAAATTGGGATTTGAAATGATAAATGATTATCAAAAGGTAAGGATGACCATTTTAGAGTACTTCGAGAAGTCAGAATGGCTTTGCATATCAGAGGTGAATCTGAATAACCTCCTGCCAAGAAACAAGGGCCCAACCAGCAGTGGAAATGTGACTTTTGTCCCCGTAATTGTGACCGCAAGACTGAGTATGTACGTGAAGTTTGTGAAAAAATGTTTAGAACACGCGTTCGCGTACGTACTGCCAAAACTGCGCTCAGTTTACACATAAATAACTTTTTGTTTGACTTTACTTTGAGATAACTTTTCATTTTATAGTAATGAGTGCAATGTTCATTACCAACTGTAAAATTTTCAAACAGAAGGTTTTCTGTTCGATAATTGTTTTTTTCTAATCACATTAAAGAATTTGCACTTTGCTCTTACGTTTCTAATTGAAGAAAGTTGATTAGTCTTGAACTGTGGAGAAAATTTTACTCTTTCTCCATGAGTCATGACCAATGAGACGACGAGATTTTTAATTTTCTCCACAGGCATATCATGTATTTATCATGACTACAACGATTATACGACGTCGATGGTTCGTCGTTTTTTTAAAAAATTAATAAATTGACACTGACAGTTGTAATCGAATGGTGTTTTTTCTAATTTACTGCTGAATAATATCAAGATAAATGGAAATTATGGATGATATAGAAAATTGTACACCGCCAGATGTGCAAGAGGCTGCTAAACTTACGACACTTAACCTATTACCGCAAAAGTCGAGAAAAAATACGAATTAAGTTACAAAACTTTCATGGATTGGTGCAGTACAAAGAATACGAATTCGTTCTCCGAAAATGTTCTATTTGCGTATTTCTCCGAGATAGCAGATAAATACAAATCCTCCTCATTATGGTCTCAATATTCCATGCTAAGATCCACTCTTAGCATTCACAATATTAATATTGAAACCTATCCCAAGCTGCGGGCATTTCCAAAAAGAAAATCCGAGGGCTATCAGGCTACAAAATCAAAAACCTTCACTACTAAGGAAATTGACGAGTTCTTATGCAAAGCTTCAGATGAAATATACCTCGCAACAAAGGTAGGTTATCAACTGCTTAATAATATGCTGTAATATGTATTTTTAACAATTAATGATTCACTGATCAACAGAGATTTTGGTTCTCAAACAAAACTAGGTAATCTGCATATAACTTCTCTTCCTGAATTCAAATCTGTTTTCAGATGTTTTTCTATCACGTGTGAGCGAAGAAAATTTCTTGTATTTTTTGTGTTTTGGGTGATAGTACTTAACTTTAAAAGCATTAATCATGTCCCGTAAATGTGCAAAGGATCCGGACAGTTTTTGTTATGTTTGTGGAGAGTTTACTGCTAAACGTCAAAAACGATGTTTTACTCCGCAAATACGAAGAGCTTATCATCTGTACTTTGGATGTAGAGTTGGAAATCAAGACAAGCAATGGGCACCACATATTTGTTGTGTTTCTTGTGCAAATCGTCTTCGACAGTGGATAAAAGGTTCCCGTTCATGTATGCCCTTTGCAGTACCTATGATATGGAGGGAACAAAAGGATAATCTAACCGACTGTTACTTCTGCATAACAAAGATAGCAGGCTTCTCTGCAAAAAATGAAAAATCTGTGGTTAATTTAACATCGGCGATGAGACCCGTTGGCCATTGTGATGATCTTCCCGTGCCTATGCCACCACAAACATATGAAGAATCTGATAAAGAGCATAATGACATTGCTTCCAGCACTGATCCAGAATTTATTCCTGAAGATTCCACTGAGCCACATTTGATTACACATGCACAACGAAACGATTTAGTTCGTGATTTGAACTTAAGTAAAATCAAAGCCGAGTCACTTGGCTCCAGATTGCAAAGTTGGAATTTATTGGAATACGGTACCAAAATTAGTCATTTCCGTAACCGCGAGAAGAAACTTTCTGAATTTTATTCTATGGAGGGAAATCTTACCTACTGCAGTGATGTTGACGGTTTGATGAAATCCTGCGTGTCCCTCGTTTACTAAATGTACGGAACTGCGTGGTGTTTACTATTAATGAATAATTCTCGCTTTGCCCTTTTAGCTCAGTCGGAATTTTGTACTTGCAAAATAAGGATCGGGGTTCGTTATTCAGGCTCTCAACACGTTGAACAAATAGATTACAAAGGTTTATATATGTATATATATATATATATATATATATATATATATATATATATATATATATAAATATGGTATCGGGATGCGGTCTAGTTAAAAATGAAAATGACTCTTTATTTAATTCAAGCTTTCGAAATCATTTATTTCTTCATCAGGAATCTGTGTAAGATGAACATAAGTGAGAATTAAACTGTTAACATCATAAAGACTACTTACTAAATGCGAGAATTATAAATTAACTAACATTATTGTACAGAACAGTTGATTACAATTTAAAAACACTACTTAAAAAGAAGACAGTTATTGAAGTCTTTCAAAATTATAAAAATTGACATGTATACCTACTGCGTTATAAACTAAAATTCTTAGAAGATATGATTTATGAAAATTGTTGTACTGAATCAATTCAAATTAGTACTCAGAATATATGAATAGATGTTGCTGAGATTATCTAGATCAGTTTTGTAATTTAAAGTATCTTGAGTACTGAAAATGTGAGTCATTTCAAGGAAAAGTCTGCTTCTATAATTAATTTCTGTGTCTAAAATTTTTACGTTAGGAAAATTTGGAATGTGATTGGTGTTTTTACTATGTTTTCCTATACTTGCTACAATAGTAATGGATTCCCTTTTTGATCATGTATTACCTTTACTTAACTTTGATATCCCTTTAATTAAAAAATACGTAGACGATGTAATTATTGCCATACCCAATGATACTAACATTCAAGTTCTAGAGATTTTTAACAGTTTTAATAAACATATTCAGTTTACATTAGAAGAAGAAAACAATAATAGTATCCCCTTCTTAGATACCAGAATCATAAGAAAACCTAATAACAGTTTAATAATAGACTGGTATCAAAAACCAACTAACTCAGGTAGATATATTAATTACTATTCTAATCATACCTTTAATCAAAAAATTAATATTGTTCTGGGTCTCAAGAACAGAATACTTAAGATTTCGCATCAATCATTACATAAAAAGAATCTAGATAAGTTATTTTTGATTTTTAGTAACAATGGTTATCCAAAAACATTATTAAAGAATTTATTATACAGCACACCATTCAATTCTCAAATTAATTTTCAAAATGCATACTTGACACAAACAAACATGATTAACAAAAGAATCCCTTACATACAAAACTTAACACCAATCTTATGTAATATCTTAAACAACGAACAAATACGTATAGCAAAATATAACCTTAAACCTATCAAACAACTTTTTTCAAAATTAAAAGACAGAACTCCAATTCTTAGTAAATCTAATGTTGTATATTCCATTCCTTGTAACGAATGCAATAAAGTATATATTGGACAAACATCACAATGGCTTAAAACAAGACTTACTCAGCATAGAAGTGACTGTAAAATAGGAAAAAATTCTTGTGCTTTAGCAAAACATAGTAAAAAAAAACACCAATCACATTCCAAATTTTCCTAACGTAAAAATTTTAGACACAGAAATTAATTATAGAAGCAGACTTTTCCTTGAAATGACTCACATTTTCAGTACTCAAGATACTTTAAATTACAAAACTGATCTAGATAATCTCAGCAACATCTATTCATATATTCTGAGTACTAATTTGAATTGATTCAGTACAACAATTTTCATAAATCATATCTTCTAAGAATTTTAGTTTATAACGCAGTAGGTATACATGTCAATTTTTATAATTTTGAAAGACTTCAATAACTGTCTTCTTTTTAAGTAGTGTTTTTAAATTGTAATCAACTGTTCTGTACAATAATGTTAGTTAATTTATAATTCTCGCATTTAGTAAGTAGTCTTTATGATGTTAACAGTTTAATTCTCACTTATGTTCATCTTACACAGATTCCTGATGAAGAAATAAATGATTTCGAAAGCTTGAATTAAATAAAGAGTCATTTTCATTTTTAACTAGACCGCATCCCGATACCATATTTTTATAATAACTACGGTCGTTACTTCCCCTAAACTTATATATATATATATATATATATATATATATATATATATATATATCTTTATTTCCTATTTATATTACACGTCTAAAATATGGTTATTTAAACTATTTATGTAAGATATAGATACATGTAAATGTACGGAACTGGTTTTCTCCCTGCAAGATCGTTAGGTAGACATCCTCCGTCCTGGTGGGTCCCGGAACTAATGGTTAGGTGGTCCTCTGGAGTTTCTGTAATGTAACATTAATAGAAGGGTTGGGGTTTTGACTTTTAGTTTACGTCCTTTGAGTTTCAATTTGTACTGGTTAATTGCCGAAATAAATAAATAATTTTACCTGAATGCGTCCCTGTATAAAATACAGAATCCGGTAGCAAGATAACGCTGTATAAACACTTGCGCGATAAGACACTGAGTTCAATACTCTGCCTTTAAAGAAATAATCGATATTTTAAAGCGGTCGGTTATAAGTGTATAAAAGTAATCCAATTTTATACCTGCTTTTCTTATGAAAATAAACTCCTTCAGGTTTACATTCAATTTTTGCCCTTTTTAAATAAATGAAAGCTTTTCGTTTATTTAGGTAGCTGGTGTACGGTAGCGGCGTATTATTTGTTTCCTTTTACAATATTAATTATTTTAGTGTACCGGTTTTTATTTAAATAAAATAAAAGCTTTTTGTGATGTTGGCCGATTTTAAAATATAAAACCTTCGTTTTCTATTTTAAAGTGAATTTTTCGCGTCTAACAATAATGATTTGAATTATTTAACACGAGATATTATCTGATAGTTTCTGGCTTACAGGTAACAATCTTATTACTTGCCAATGGTGCAACTTACGTTTTTTCTTGGTGGTGGTGATGGTTTCTTTTATTTTACAGGCGATAATTTAATACTGACGGACACGTCTAGTTTTTACGGTTATGTTTTCTAGACTTCTGGAATTAGCGGTGTTTACTAGGTGTTCGGCTTACTCTTCCGACGAGGTTTTAATTACAGGTATTTTGCGATTGCTGGTACGTTTGTCGAGGTGTGGTTTTTGTGTTGTAGTGTTCGTGTAAATTTGTATAGGTGGATCTCCTTTGTTAGTAATCTGGGCAACCACCCGTTAAACTACGTAAAAGGATCTCCTTCTGTCAATGGAATGTCGGGCAACTATCCTTCAAACTCCACAGTGTAGGTGTGTGTGTGGGTCTTCTTTGTTAGTAATCTGGGCAACCACCCGTTAAACTACGTAAAAGGATCTCCTTCTGTCAATGGAATGTCGGGCAACTACCCTTCAAACTCCACAGTGTAAATGTGTGTCTAGTAATAAAAGAGTATGTCGGGCTTACAACCCTGCATATCCCTATCACCAGGTATCTCAACTTACGTACTTTCAACGTTAGATCTCTGTAACTCTAACCTTTTGACTTCGGTGATGCTATCAAGTCGCGGAGTCGCGATTTTACTCGGACAGCGGTTTCAGGCGGACGGTTTACAACAGGTAGCAGTCGGCGCGAACGCGACAATATTAATCGATCTTAATTGACATTAAACTATATTCAACGATATTAAAACAATCTTAATTAATTCCGTGAATATTATCAGTACTGGTATTTTACTTATCAAATAATTAATCATGACAGGAAAATTTTGAATAAAGGACGGCGTCTTGCTAATAAACTTTAGGAACTAATTAAAAATAATAAAAATTTGGGATATCTGACAGCGTCCCTTTACAGGCTTTGGACGTAAACACAAACCCCTAAGAATGGCGACTGTTTATTGATGCATCTAAATTTAGTTTGAAAGCAGTTCTACTGTATAATGGCAATACATTGCCCTCAGTTCCCATGGCATATTCAGTTCACCTAAGGGAATCTTATGAAACTATGAAATGCCTATTAACGAGCATAGACTATAAACGATACGAGTGGAAAATATGTGGAGATCTGAAAGTTATAGCTTTGTTATTAGGAATGCAACTGGGATTCACACAATACAGTTGCTTTTTGTGCGAATGGGACAGTCGCGCTAGATTGCAGCATTATATTGTGAAAAGTTGGCCAAGTAGACAGATGATCGTTGAAGAAAAAAATATTTTACATGAAAGTCTTGTGGATAGAAACAATATCTATTTGCCCCCTTTGCATATAAAGTTAGGGCTGATTAAGAACTTTGTAAAAGTTATGAATCGTGACGGAAGAGCTTTTCAATATATAAAAAAACAAGTTTCCAAAAGTCAGCGAAGCCAAGATAAAGGAGGGCATATTTGTGGGTCCCCAAATTCGACAACTAATGAATGACAGCGGTTTCGATGCCGTTCTGCAAGGAAAAGAAAAGGTGGCGTGGATTTGTTTCAAATCTGTAGTAATCGGCTTCCTGGGCAATAACAAAGTGAACAATTTCGAGAACCTCGTCGATGAAATGTTGACAGCTTACCATAACATGGGATGTAATATGTCGCTAAAAATGCATTATTTACACTCTCATTTGGATTTTTTCCCAAGCAATTTGGGAGCTGTAAGTGACGAGCATGGTGAGCGTTTCCATCAAGACCTTGCAACGTTGGAAAAACGGTACCAGGGAAGATGGGATGCGAACATGTTGGGTGATTACTGTTGGTCATTGATTAGAGAAGACGCTAATACATCGTTACACAAAAGAAAACTGTCAAATAAAACATTTTAATGGTTATTATGTACATTTTATAATATTAAATGCATGCAATTACTTTAACGTTTTATTTCTGCACAAAAACATGTTTTTTTTTCTCTGAAACTATACGTGCTAACGAAAAACCAAAAGCAGATTCGGATTCAGCATAAAAAAATGAATCAAGATCACCTATTTATAACTAGGAACCAGAAAAAAACTTTAAATTTGTTGATCAGTGATATGTTTAAGGTTGCTCTTGTAATGGGTATTATGGGAGCTTGCAGAACTAATGAAATACATGCTATGAAAATAAATGCGATTGCTGACGTGAACGAAACTATGTTGGTGACCATTCCTATAACAAAAACGAAAACTACACGGAAATTCGCCATAACTGGAAAATTTTATGATGTTCAAAAATATAAAAATCTAGGTCCGCCATCTACCGATAATTCTTTTATAAAGTATCAAAAAGGCAAGTGCACTAATAAAATATAGGGATTAACAAGATATCTAAAATGGGGCGAGATATAGCCAGCTACCTAAAACTACCGGAAGCAGAAAAGTATACTGGTCACAGTTTTCGAAGGTCATCAGCTACAATACTAGTAGACGCAGGTGCCAATATTACTGCTTTGAAAAGACATGGTGGGTGGAAGTCCACATCAGTAGCCGAAGGTTATAGAGTAAAGTACCCTAATTTCGGATACTTTTTTGTAAAGACATATTTTTATGAAAAAAAAACAATTTAAAATAATTAGGAAACAATCATCTACCACGCCAAATACTCTTATTTCATAATTTTTTATTAAAAATCTTTTTAAATGAACAGTTTAACAAAAATAAAAAAAGTTGGTTTTACAAACAAAAAGCTTAGTTTAAAAAAAATATCACTTTTTTTAGTACATTTCCCCCACAAATATTTGAGTCTAAACAAAAATCACACACAAAACTCCTGCTTCGGGCCAAAGTGGAACATTCTTGATGTGCCCAGCTAAAACATTTGGTACAGCTGATCCATTTTTCACCCTTAACATCTATCAGAGTAGAATCCACTGCAATACAGACACTCAATGTCATTATTTTCTTGGTCTACCAGCTCCGATGCATCCATATCTGAATCATCATCCAATACCAAGTATTCACCCGAATCACTTGACTCTGAACTTTCCTCTTTACGCTTGTTTACCTTACTTTTCTGTCTCTTATCAGTCGATCCTGAACTTTCGAATCGGCGTTTCCCTTTGCTTATCCTAGTGCCCTTTTTTTACCAATATCTCTTTTAACTGATTGCCTTTGTTGTTTCAATTCTTCCTTGTTCTCTTTTTCTAAAATACTCTTTTGTAGTTCTTCTTTGTAGAGCGTGCTTGTTATAATTGCCGTCATTCCTTGTTTGGCCTTTCTGTTGCTCTGTATTCCACTACACGATGGCAATGCCTGAACACCTTCTGCTAAAACGTATTTTGTAGTTTGCTGTGCGGTTTTGGAGGGAGTATTCTCATTTTGTTCTTGAATGGTACTAATTTCACCAGTTTGATATTTTTCTTTTCCTTCTTCACTTAGTTTAACTCTTTCTTTTTGGGATTCTACGACAAAATCAAAATCTGTAAACCTGTAGCGGTTAAATGGACTTATTCCAGATTTTCTGAAACCAGCTGCGGATATTTCGGCAGTAGCATATTTCTAGTAAGCAGAACCAAGTAATTTGGCAACTTAATAAGATGTTACAATTCTGCCTGGATGATTTTTGAGCCACATTTCAATTTGCTGACTGTAATATGTCTTAAGTGATCCCATAAAAGCTAAATCAAGTGGTTGCATTTTATGGGACGTATGCGGTGGGAGACAAGTGATTGATATATGATTTTGACACCCAATATCAATCACATCTATATTTCTTGTATGGGAATAATGACCATCCAATATTAATACCACTGGATCATCTTCAGATGGTTTAACAAAACGGAATGTTTTAACCAGCGAGTAAAAATGTATTGTTGAATCCAGCCGGATGGATGACAATCGCCAATTGCACCTGGTGGAGCCCCATCCATTAATTCCGCCTTCATGTTTTTTTCGGGGGAAAACTAGAAAAAGTGGAACAAATCCTCCAGCGGCATTCATACAAGTAACAACTGTAGTAAGACCACCTCTCTCAGCCGATATAAAAGCCCCGACCTGATTCTTTCCTTTTAGTGCAATTACACGTGATACTTTCGATTGAACAATGTTTATGCCTGTTTCATCACAGAAGGATTGTGTTTAACTTTTTGTAAGAGAGGTTCCAATGAGTTGTAGAATTTTTCAACGTTTTCTTTTGTAAATCCTTTTACTCGAGCTCTAGAAGTGCCTTGAGGTTTTCTCAACGACAAATTAGGGTTTCTTTTAAAAAATCCCTTTAACCATTTTTTCCAGCGACACCCTTAGTTAGTGAGAAAGGATGAGCTAAATTATTTTTTATGGCAAGTTGAAATGCAAGTGCTTTAATGTCAGTTATTCTTAAACCATAAAATCGTCTATCCATTTCTAAACAATGAGACACCAAATTGTCTTTAATTTCTTTCGGAAAAACAGGTTTTTTCCAGCCTTTGTTGTTAGAAGGTCATCTAATGTTTCCTTTGCTTTAACGTAACCCTCCAGTGTTAATCTGGGAACCCCAAACGATTTAGAAGCTTTAAGATAACCAATTCCTTTTCTTCTGACAACTTCAAGGGCACGTCTCATACTCTTTGGATCCCACTGTTTACTTTTACCTGGAATTTTTGGCATTTTTTCTGCAAATAAAAAATAACTGTTTTTGGTATACTTAGGGGAAAGTTGTCTATATGGAACCACCTCCTAAATTGGACCATGACCATATTTGAATGAATAAGAGCGATGGTAGCGACATTTTTTAAATCCTCTTTGACTCTTGTTACAAAGACGTCATTACAAGAGAATTCGCGATCATTGATGCACATTTTTTCTCCGTACGATGTGTTTGGTGATTCTTGCTATTTCGATGTAGTTTTTATGAATAATTCGTAAGTGTTTGTGTGGCAAACGTTGGAAATTCAAGCAGCGCTGTTATTTTGATTAGAAGTAAGTTTTACCCTTATTCATATCGCTATTAAAATGATAAAACCAAAATACATTGGAATGTTAAACATGTGATTTTAGAAGATAACTGGGGGTTTCATAAATTGAACCACCATGGTGTTGCCTAAATTGGACTGGTCCAATTTAGGAAACTAGAATTATTTCTTATGTTTATGTTTTTAAGTGTTGGAATTCGTGTCAATATGAAGTGCTGCAACAATCAAAATACATGTTTAACATTATACATTATACAGTTAGTGTCAAATACATGGTCCAACATAGGCTACCAATGTTTTACTTTGTTTCACAACGTCTTCCAATAATAGGAACGGCATAAAATATGGTCAATGGAGTGAATCGGATGTGACGAAAGCGTTAGAGGCTTACAAGGGCATAAAGTGCGGCTTAAATGAAATATTCCGCATGTACATTATCCCAAAAGCGACGCTCAAACGGCATTTGGACTCAAAAAATAAAAAGGCTAACCAAGAGCGTAAAATCTTCGGAAGAATCACCGTCTTTTTACCTGGAGAGGTTGGCAGCGCATATCGTTGACCTAGAGAAGATGTTTTATGGGGGTCATCATAAAAGAGCTTAATACAACAAGAATATTCAATGTAGACTAGTCTGGCTTGCCAAGAATTGCCAGAAAATTCTAGCCCTAAAGGACAAACGCTAAGCAAGTTCGGTTGCTAGCGGCGAACGTGGGGTGAATTCCACGATCGTTGTATGCGCTAGTGCAGTCGGCCAATTTGTTGCACCGATGATATTATTCAAGCGAAGAAGAGCTAATGCAGATCTCAGAGTTGGAGCACCTTCTGACTGCATGGTAGAGATATCTGACACCGGATAGATGAATAAAGAACTGTTTGATACCTGGCTCAAATAAAGCAATAAAGTTTTTCTTGTTTTAGACGGCCAGAGTACTCACTTTGAAAATCTTGAGGCAATAAAGCTGGCACGAAATGATGGAATGATTATGTTACAGCTTCCGGGGCATACCACCCACCGGCTTCAACCCCTAGACGTGGCTGCATTTAAGCCAGTGGAGCTCTATTACACTGAAGCTAATGAGAAATGGCTAAGGACTAATCCGGAATTGATAGTTTCTCAATACCAAGTTGCTGAACTCCTTGGAGAAGCTTATGACAGGGCAGCTGTGTTAGCAACTGCTATGAATGGTTTCAAGAAAACGGAAATTTGTCCGATAGACCGTAATGTTTTCAGCGATGTTGGTTTCGGACCTTCAGACATATTCATCCCAAAAACAAGTGAGACATGGCTGAACATGATAACACTGAAAGCATTTCCGGTTCTATTAATGAAGATATGACCTTGAGTCGCTACAGTAAAAGACCAGTTGCAACAAAAGAAAACTATCAAATATTTCAAAAAAGAAAACTGCCAAGCGCAAAGTAAAATTAAACTCCGGCATTTGTAAGAAAAAAAAGCATTCATGTCAAAGAATGATCCTGCAAATTTTGCTCTGAGAGCATTGTTGAAGACATGATTTAGTGCCTAAAATGCAGAGATTGGTAGGATTTGACATTTTTAATGTTTATTTAATAAATTTTTGTTTTGATATTTGGTTTTTAAATAAAAATTATATTCTCTTGTTCCTCTAATGTATACTTAAAGTTTTACTTAATTTTACGTAAGTGAAATAGATGGTCCAATATAGGAACCCACTGGTTCAATTTAGGTAACCAGTCTCCTATAATGGACCAGCTGCAAGGGTTCCGGATTATATTTTTCTACGAGAAATTATTCAACCAAAAATTCTGAGAAAATTACTAGAAGTGTACAACATATTAAAGTATTTGGTTTATAAATTTTAAAGTGTTTTGATTTGTTATCTTAAAGTTATAGCCCTAAAACCGAATAGTGATCCTATATAGGCAACCTTCCCCTACCTAAATTAATATTTCAACTAAATTCGAGTGTCAAAGCTATATTTTATAAATATCTACTATTACACCTTAGTATAACGATGAGATAAATATTTTTTATTTTAATATGCTTAAAGCGTCCGAAATTAGGCAACCCATATATTTATAGGTTATATAAAGTTTGTAAGATAAACAATAATAGTTTGATACATTTTATACCATAATATGTTTCACTAAGGGGTGTACTTAGCAGCTGGTAATGTATGTATAAAAATTTTTTTTCTTTCACGTCGAAAACTAACTTTTACTCGCACGCTGTAAAACACTCGTCACCGGTCAGATTATTAAAACGTGTTCAGCGACATCTACTAAAGAGCGATTACAATAAGATTATTTAGTATAGGTAGAATGCTACAGGCAAGATGTTTTGCGCTGTGTCTCGTTTTCCGGCAACGTGTATTTTTGGAAAAATACAGGTGTCCGAAATTAGGAACCTATCCGAGATTCGGGTACTTTATAGACAATTTCATGAATAACAAGATGGATTCGGCAAACAAAATTATTAACGCCGTTCAAGCTTCTTCTAGCAGCACTTCCCGGAGTACAATAGAGAATGAAAAAACAACCAACAACAAAAACTTAAACATTGACACTCAGATTGATGTAATATCGCCTCCTTTTACTATAACTATTTATGGCACAGTTAATGTTTATGTTAACAATTAAGGGAGGTATAATAATAAATATTCTATTTATGACTTAATTCTTTAATATGATTAGAAAAAGTATAGTGTTCAACTCTTGAGAAATGGTCAGTCTCATTGAAATGACCAACTTTCTCAATCGTCGAACAATATACTATTTTCCGTCCGGGCGCACGATGAGGCAACTTGAGTTTTTTTTTGTTTATATGGCGGTTTTTATATAAAACCTGCGTTTTGCTGATGAAGTAGAGACAAAAAGTACAACAATAAACAAAGTAATAGGGTGTGTGGCACCTCACATGTCGGAAAATGTTAAATATTTTCACATATTATGCGATTATGCAAAAATAAAGCGTAATGTGGGTTGTCTAACAATAGGCGTGAGAATGAAGTTGTATATTTTAAATACAGATTACGCTACTCACCTTTAATTTTTACTTTATGTATTTGTTTGCTTAAATTGTTTATATTAAGAACCCTAAACTAATCATTCATGTATTTATTCGCCTAAGTTTAAATAAAATAGCTTTATCAAACGAAATTAACCCTATAATCTTTTTTGGTATTTTAATTTTAATTCAACGGGTGAAGCAGAACAGAATTTTACGTTAAAAACCAAAGCGTGCAAATGTCATAAACGTCATTTACAATTGTCAAAATTTTAACTATTTTTTTTAAATGTGACATAATTTTATTTAAATAAAACTTCCAAAAAGAAAATTAATGTAAATATGAATAGTAAAACAATTTATGATTTGTATTAAGGTTATGTTTTAATATTTTAATTTTAGGTGATTCGGATACAATATCACAGGGTAGTAACCCAGTTGTATTAAGTTACCATGAAAGTCTTTTAAGACTTTCTGACATTGAATTAATTAGTGGACAAAGTTGGCTAAACGATAGTATTATATCATTTTATTTTGAATATTTGGAGATTACTCAATTTAGAAAAAATCCTTCTTTAGTATTTGTACATCCACAAGTAACACAATGCGTTAAATTATCACCCAGTACTGAAATAAAAGTCTTTTTAGAACCTTTAATATCGAATCGTTGTAAATTTATATTTTTTGCACTCAATGATAATGAAGAAACCGAAGTTTCCGGAGGAACTCATTGGAGTTTATTAGTATTTTCAACTCCAGAAAAAACCATCTTTCATTTTGATTCATCAAAAGGATCTAATCACGAGCAAGCAATGGAATTTGGAGCTAAATTATTACGTTATTTCGGGTTAGCTCCATATGGCTGCTTCCAAGAGCCTTTATGTTTACAACAAACAAATGGATATGATTGTGGAATACATGTATTGTGTAATGCCGAACACATTGCATCTTATGCTTGTACACATCAAAAGGTTGAAGGGTGTTTACCATTAACTGCAGAATTAGTACAATCTAAACGAGCTGATTTACTAAATCTTATCACCGACTTGGCAAAAGCGTGACAATATTGTAATTTAAATATGCTCTTCCTAAAATGTGTGATTGCTGCCATATCAGCTCATTATGAGGGTATTATTGGACTAAGTTGAGATCTTTTGTAGAATGTAATACTATTAAAGTGTTCACAGTTTTAATCACTTGCACTGGGTTAATATTTATTAATTGAGTAATGCTGTGATTGATAGTATAGCTCATCATTTAGTTCTTATTACAATAACATACACCTTGTAAATTAAATATTTTTTTACTTAAATCGTGTTTGTTATTACACAAGCTAAATGTATTTACAAAATTTTTTTTTATTATATCCTTGATCTCCCCTTTATAATTCTGTTCTATTATTGTAAGATGACCAAAGGTACCATATTTAACAGAACTGAACTTGTTTTTAAAGTATTGTCTGTTTTATGTGTTGTTCCGTCTTTGAAGTTAGGTTTTTAATTATTTTCAGAAACTCAATACGGCTTTATTGGGAGAAAAAGCAGTTAAATCTATCCCCAGGTTGTAAGCTACCCTCATATAAAAGTTCATTCAAATCACCATAAAAATGCAATGGACAGGCAAACTTGCATATTTATACTTTGTTATTAAACATTGACCAAGAGTTCATCTGCATGATCCTGGAGTGTATCCATGTATAGCTCTTTGAAGCAAAATTGTACTCCCAGTTGCCACCAGATTGATGAGTAACTTTTAACCAGAAAACCCCACAAATTTTCATTTTAGAACCGGTTTTTGGAACAAACGTTCATTCCCTATATTTCATTTTCCAACAAAAGTTGAACCTATAACATGCACTTTTTACCTTCTAAGCTACATGTACAGATGTAGATATAAAAGGTTATGCAATCAACTTTTTTTTCACTATCGCTAAATCTACTTATTAGCTCATTTTACAACTTTTGGCCAAGATAGGCCATAATATCTGGATGTGTGTGTGGATGTCTGTTAGTAACCACGATAACTCCAGAACGAAAATACCTACGTGCTTAAAATTTTGTACTCAAGCTTGTTTTCATTTCGCTTGGAACTGATTAGATTTTGGGAGAAATCCAGCAGCGGTGAAGGGGGGTTATTAGGGGCAGTTTTTTGTTTTTATCAAATATTTCTAAAACAGCTGTATATTTCAAAGATATAAAAATACCTAGATATAGACCTTAAACATATCGATTAAATATGTTCTACGAAATTTTTTCATACGGCGCGTAATTTAGCGGCAAAAAAATTACTAAGGTGGAATTTAAGTGTTCAAATTTTTTCAGTATCTGAATAACGGTTAATTTTATAAGAAAAAGCGTAGACATATTTTTTAAAGACAATTTAATTTACAATAAAGAGCTCTTAATATAAGCTAAGGTAAGCCTAAAAATTAATGAAATATGAATGAACATGGTTAAACTATCATTGGTATCTTATGAAAGCGGGCGGCTTTGGAATTTTTACCTTCCAACCTACATATTCATATGTAGGTATAGAAGGTTACGCAATCGACTTTTTTTTCACTATCGTTAAATCGACTTATTAACTCATTTTACAACTTTTGGCCAAATTTCGCTGCATATTTCAAAAATATAAAAATACCTACATATAGACCTTAAACATATCGATTAATTATGTTCTATGCAATTTTTTGATGTGACGCGTAATTTAGCGCCAAAAAAATTCCTAAGGTAGAATTTAAGTGTTCAAATTTTTTCATTATCTGAATAACGATTAATTTTATAAGAAGTGAAGACGTATTTTTTAAAGAGAATTTAATTTTACATAAACTTCTGGCCAAGGTCGGCCATCATGCCTGGATGTCTGTTTTTGCGTGCGCGCGAGTGCGTGTGTGAGTGCGTGCGTGTGTTAGAATGTTAGTATCCACAATAACTCCAGAACGAAAATACCTACGTACTTAAAATTTTGTATTTAAGCTTGTTTTCATTTCGCTTGGAACTGATTAGATTTTGGGAGAAATCCAGCAGCGGTGAGGGGGGTTATTAGGGGCAGTTTTTTGTTTTTATCAAATATTTCTAAAACAGCTGTATTTTTCAAAGATTTAAAAATACAGGTCGCACAATTAAAGATGATTCGGGTCGCGCAGATACGTCATTGCGTTCGGGAACAATCGTCAAGTGTAACAGCTTAAAAGCACTTACCAGGGGCGGCGTAATTAATCGTTGGTACATGTACAAAATCACATTTAAAGTGTTATGTTATTTTATTAATTTAATAATTTATATACATTTCTAATCTATTTAAAAACATTCTAATTTCATTAACTTAAATGTAACATTTCCATAAATATTAAGAAAATGTGTTAATAATTATGTTTGTATACGTACAATGACGTAATATACACTTGAAACAATTTACCTGCGACGCTACTGAACTTCTCGAATTGCCGCAAGTAGAATATTTGAAAACGGGCGAATGCGCATCTGACCTCCAAATCATCTGTAATTGTGCGACCTGTACCTAGATATAGACCTTAAACATATCGATTAAATATGTTCTATGCAATTTTTTCATACAGCGCGTAATTTAGCGGCAAAGAATTACTAAGGTGGAATTTAAGTGTTAGTTCAAATTATTTCAGTATCTGAATAACGATTAATTTTATAAGAAAATGCGTAGACATATTTTTTAAAGACAATTTAATTTACAATAAAGAGCTCTTAATATAACCCCAGGTAAGCCTAAGAATTAATGAAATTTGAATAAACATGGTTAAACTGTAACATTGGTATCTTATGGAAGCGGGCGGCTTTGGAATTTTTACCTTCCAACCTGCATATTCTTATGTAGCTATAGAAGGTTATGGAATCGACTTTCCTTCACTATCGTTAAATCGACTTATTACATTAACTCATTTTACAACTTTTGGCCAAATTTCGCTGCATATTTCAAAGATATAAAAATACCTACATATAGACCTTAAACATATCGATTAATTATGTTCTATGCAATTTTTTGACGTGACGCGTAATTTAGCGCCAAAAAATTAATAAGGTAGAATTTAAGTGTTCAATTTTTTTCATCATCTGAATAACGATTAATTTTATAAGAAAAAGTGAAGACGTATTTTTTAAAGAGAATTTAATTACATAAACTTCTGCCCAAGGTCGGCCATCAAGCCTGGATGTCTGTGTATCTGCGTGCGCGCGAGTGCGTGTGCGTGCGTGAGTGCGCGCGCGCGTGTGTGGGTGCGTGCGTACGTGTATGTGTGTGTTAAAATGTTAGTATCCACAATAACTCCAGAACGAAAATACCTACGTACTTAAAATTTTGTATTTAAGCTTGTTTCCATTTGGCTTAGAGCTGATTAGAATTTGGAAAAAATTCAGCTGTGGAGAGAGGGGGGGTTTATTAAAGGTAGTTTTTGGTTTTTATCAAATATTTCTAAAACATCTGCATATTTCAAAGATATAAAAATACGTGGATATAGACCTTGAACATATCGATTAATTATGTTCTATAGAATTTTTTGATATAACGCGTAATTTAGCGGCAAAAAAATTCGTAATGTAGAATTTAAGTAAGGTAAAGGTGGCAAACATTGACACCTCTTTACATTTTATTCCACAGAAAATTGTTACTTATTTTTACAAAAATAGCTAGGTATGTTAAGGAACACCTAACAGTAGTAGAAGTTTTTGCTATAACGAATTTTTAGAAATTCAAATCCATTGACCTGAAAAAAAAATTTTTTTGAAAGATCGGCAAGTGTCAATGTTGTCCCATCAGAGGTACAACATTGCCACACACATTAAAAATCAATACTATAGCAAAGTTGGAGTTTATTGGTACAATATTAACACAAACAATACTTATACTTACTATGAAAAAATACAGATGGTTGTGAAAATCAAAACTATTTCTTAAAACTAGAGCTACTTTCATGTTAAAACTAAGAATGCATCAAATGGATGAAATGAACACAAAAATAAAGTTATAAAAAACAATCTTACTTATTAATATATTGCTATACCAGATATATTAAAGTCTATCTTGAAGAAATGTCTTCCTCTCTGAATGATTGGGTTATCCAATACTTGTTCAACATCAGCTAAGACAATGGAATATTTATCCTGAACATCAGGATACACAAAACGCAGGTTTTTTTCGTAAAAATTCAACTTCAACATTATTGTCACATATGCTTAATACTTTGCCTACATAGTGTACTGTATCTTTTTTAGTTCGGTACTTGGCTGATACCCAAGTTTCTACGGCCACATCTGACCTTGTCTGCTGCTCCGTTTCATCTTGTAATAGACTACGGTGTAAATCAACTGTGTCTTGTGGAGAGTTAAATTCGCGAACATGAGCACTATCAGAAATGTAGTTATTATTCACGTTCTGTAAATTATTTTCTTCTTCAGAGGCTACAAAATCATCGTCCCCTTCATCTTCACTTTCCAAATGTAAACTAATATCACTTTCTGATGAGCTTGATATTTCAGATATCTTTCTTTTTCCCTTTTCTTTGTTTTCGTATTTTACGCTTTCTTTTGCATTTTCGCCTTTTTTTCATTTTCATTTTTTCGCATCCTTCTTTTCACATCTGTTAAGCTTTTAGCAAATTTTCTTGTTACCCGACTTCGTTTAGTGGGAGTGGTTTTATTTGTATGGTCTTTTTTCAAAACTGACATAATTGCAAGTTCAATACCCTTTATCAAGTTTTCAGTGGAGGATGCTTCGGTGAAACTAGAATTTGATGATGTTGATGGAACACTTGGGTCTTTTCTGACTGTTCTTGATGGAACACTTGCATCATTTTCGGCTGATGAAGTTGATGTAAGATTGGACTCCACTTCTCCTTCAACAATTTTTGCTATTTCAATTTTCTTCATCATTTTCTCTTTGCATAAGGGGTAAATACCAGAGTCTTCAAAACCCCCCACCGCATTGCTTCTTGACAAGCAACCAGATTCACCTACCTTTTTCATAGGAGAGGGAAAGATCAGCTTACCTGTAACCCGTCTCGTGATAGTAATTCCGAAGTATTCTCCTCCATGAGGCTTTTATAGCCTTATACACTCCAACATCTAAAGGTTAAGCAATATGAGATGTATGAGCCGGCAAACAAAATATTTCGATATTATTTTCAACAGCGATTTCTACAAGTTCTAAAGATATATGCGAGTTATGACCATCTAAAATGAGCAATTTGGTACCATCTAATTTTGAAGTTTCTGGGATAAAACAGCTAACAACCCAATCCAAAAATTGTCGTGTCTCCATCCAACCAGATGGCGAACAATTAAAACAAGCTTTTCCAGGGCCCTCAACACACCAAGTAGAATAAAGGTGTAGCCCTTTATAATTAATGAACATGGGCAAAAAGTCGCCAATGGCATTGCAGCACATGAGAACTGTATATATATATATATATATATATATATATATATATATATATATATATATATATATATATATATATATATGTGTGTGTGTGTGTGTGTGTGTGTGTATAAGTAGATTAATATGTTGAATGTGATTGATTTCATAACCATTTTCTTTGTTTTTCCTATAACTATGACAATAATTTTAATTTTTTTGTCAAAGTCCAAAAATTGATTTTGACATCTAATTCAAATTTAAATTGAAATATCTTCTTTCAATGCTGCTTCAATGTTTTTAATTGTATCCACGATCGTAAGTTACTATCTTATTTTAACTTATATGTATTATTAACGCATAACTTCTTTTAGATCGGTTGACAAAGGTAATAAATTTACCGAAAGCTCCCCTTTGAACAAAGGATCTTTTCTTTATTTTAAACTAGCCCCGCAACCTTGGCTGCTACCCACTAAATTTTTCTTATTGTTTTTTAACTTAATCAGCCACGATTAACAACCTTGATTATATATATATATATATATATATATATATATATATATATATATATATATATATATATATAGCTTTTGTTACGCTTCCTCGTAACTTGTTAGGGTTAGAACTGCCCTCCTTTACAAAGTACTCGTTGAATGCCGGCATCGGTTTGAAAACTTATTTCATCGCAATGGAGAAGTTTACCATTTTTATTTTATGAATGAAAATAATAATTTAAGCAAAATTAAACAAAAACGTGAAATATTCATTAAGATATCTCAAAAATTGCCAAAGTTATAAGACTTTAAAGTTGCACTTTTCTTTTGGTAATTTATTTTAGTGAGGCAGAAGAATTCGTGACGTCACGTCTCCTAAGTGAAGCAAGGGACTGTCAATAAACCATAGTTTTATTCGAACGTAACATAAACTTTGCTCACTTACTGACGCAGTGTTTCATTTCTCTTGTTTTATTCCTGTCTGTAATTAGATAATTGTATTACGTATTTTTGTGTGACTATCCAATAATTGTTAATAAAATAGAAATGACGTTTAAACTATGAGTGTAACAAAAAAAGGCTGCTATAAGTACTGTATTGTACCCAAGTGTATTAGCACAACAATTAAGACACCAAATAAGGTTTTTTTCCATTTACCTTTGCAAAAAGACATAAGAAAGAAATGGTGCAAAGTAATGAAACGTGATTTGATTGGACCTAAAAGTATAAAATACGTGTGTGAAGATCATTTCGATGTAAGTATAAGTAGTAAAACACTACTGATGTATACCTATTTATTCATTTTATTAAATTATGCTTGCTTAGTTAGGTATATTTAATACAATTTTATTTTAATGTAAATATTTAGACAGGTACAGGTTCTTACATATTTTTCTAGTTAATCTAAGAGATTTATTTTCTCTCCGGTTTCAGGGTTGCTTAGATTTATTTAGAACTATTGTGGGGAATTAGTAAGAAACAAGTAATAATCGCAGACTAACAGTAAAAGATATTGAGATGCAATTAAAATTAAAGGATTATAGAAACACTATGGGGTTAAATACTCTTATAATAGGATTTCAGAAAATGAACTTCAATAGATTTTCTATCCTTTGATTTTATTTCTCATGTTTAAATTAATTTGCGACATTGTAACGATTCTTTCTATTGTTACAGCTTGAAACTGACACAGAAAATCTTGTTAAGTATAAACTTATTGGTGGGACATTAAAATTGAAAAACAAAGTATGTCCTCATAAATTTAACTACCAAAAAGTCGTAAGGTGTGTTCAAAAAAGAGAAGTATATGAGAAAAGGTGTCGAGCAGAATATGTTGAAAATCTATTGAAGAACGATATTCCATCAAGCTCAAGCTGTCCACCTTTTGAAGTTATCGAATGTGGCTCAAAATCAGTAGTAATGGACGAAGAGATGGATGTGTCAGAGAATCCGCTGCCTGACGACTTAATTTTGAATGTTCCAGATAATAGTAAAACAAATTTTAGACACAAACGAATACAGGTTAATATAAAAGTTGCACAAAAGGACAAGCAACTGCTAACAATAGTAAGAAGAAATAAAACGGCTGACAGAAATAATCATACTGACACAACAACAATTGATATATCACCTAATAGTTCCCCCTCAAAAATGTCAATATCTTCACTGAGTAGCCAAAGTTCAGTTGATATAACGTTAAATGAATTAAATCCGCAATACTGTAAAGATACAATATCAAAAATATCGACGAACGTTGGTTTTTATTTGGGTTTACCTGAAGATATTTACTTTTTGACAAAACTGTTATCTGACAGCATTAGTACTCCGATAAGAAATATTTTAATAACATTAAAGAAAATTCGATTGAATGATTCGTATATACGTCTAGCTGTAGATTTTGAACTAAGCAAAAGCTCAATTTCTAAAATGTTTATAAAAACTGCTCCATTAATAGCTAATCGTATGAAACAATTTATTTATTTCCCAGCTGTGGAACACATTTATGAGAAACTGCCAATATCTTTCAGAAAGAGATATTCTAAGACAGTAGGCATTTTAGACTGTTTCGAAATAAGAATCAAAAAACCTTCAAGTGCAGTGCAACAAGCTTTGACATGGTCCGAGTATAAACACTGTAACACAATTAAATATTTGATATCAATAACACCTGACGGACTCATTAATTTTATTTCTGAGGGATATGGTGGAAGGGCTAGTGATACCATAATATTTGAAGATTGTAATATTTTAAACAATTTAAAACCGGGATGCTCTATTATGGCTGACAGGGGATTTAAAAATATATCTCATTTGCTAGAAGCTGAAGGATGCCATCTCATAAGGCCTCCAAGTGTAACCACAGGCAAAGCTATCTCAAAATTAGAAGTAATGGAAACAAAACGCATAGCAGCCCTACGCATCAACGTTGAAAGAACAATAGATAGATTACGGAATTTCTCCATGGTTGCACCTCACGCTTGTATCGATACGAAACTAATTTATCTATTAGATTGTGTAGTTGTGATTGCTTGTGGCATAGTGAATGTTCAAAATAAATTAATAAATACGTAATCTAGAAATATTGTGTATTTTATTTAGGCACAATCATTGAATTAAAAACATACTTCCAAAAAGATTTGCATTCATTAATTAAGTTACTACAGTATTCTGAATTATACGAAAACTCATAAATATCTACTTTTCTCGATTTTTCAAAATCTTCCTGAGCGACACAAAAAAAGCTCTCCTTTTTTTTGAAAAGTGCATTTGCATTTGTACTTGAGCCTCATATTTTGATGTTAAGTTGTTCAAATTTATATATCTTGTGATATTTTTTCAGTGGACATTTAATTTCGATAATATGGTCTTCAGTTAAACCATCTGGAGAGGCACCCAACATAGGAAGTTCATGTGATAGAAAGAGACCACACTTATGTATCTTGATGTTTTTTATTTTTTCTATTTGTGTTTTTCTTCTTCTAAGCGTTTTCCTAAAAATATTAATACTATTACACTAACATATTAAATTAAATATTTATTATTACCTCTTTTTATAGCTAATGGCTCTTTAAATTGATATGCTCCTAAAATTTTCTCCATAAGTACACCATCTGGAGTTTTACATTTAGATGCTTCATGAGCTATAGAAGCTGTAATTCTGCCATACCGTAGCTCAAACCATAATGGAGTGTCAGCCTGGTTCCTTGTCGCTTTCTCGATCAGTACACATTGTTCTTCAGTAATATTGTGTATGCAAAATTCTATAAAATTGTCCACATTAAATTGATAATGTATGTTCTTATATTTGCACATCAAATAGTGGAGCGAAACTTTCATTTCATTGTTTATATCCATAAAGTAAGTCATTATTTGTATATGGTTCGCCTTTTGTTTTTTACATTCCTTTATAAAAATATTAAAAAGGTTTTTCTCTTCTGTTATGTCCAAAAGTTTTTCTCCAGTTTTAAAATCTTTAGCTTTAATGAATTTAATATTACTACCTACCAACTTTAGAAAGTGTCGCTTTCGTCCAATAACACTGTACTGAAGTAGTTGCGGGTTCCTCACTTCTTTTAAAAGCCATATCAAGAAGGCTACTGTATGTTTACATCCGCCTTGATTGGCAGCACAATCGTGACAGACAACACTTTCCACTTTTTCCTGACTCTCGTCACAAACCAATGTACAGTGATAAGGTTCACTTTTTACTTTGTGTTCAGGAGTAACTCTTCCTTTTACAGTAAGGTGAAATCCCCAGATATCGACACTGCACCAGCTATCGCCACTTTTTAGTTTATTTGGATATAATAAGGTTTACACCGATGCTAAGAATATTAATTTTCAAGGGATCGATTAATTAATAATTCTAGTTTCGTTCAAAATTCCCGCCGTAAAATTCACCTGTATCAGTTGCTACAAAAACTATTTTATTCAGTCGAGTGCCAACATTCTAACGAAGCGGGTTGTTGTCTTAGTGATTTAGGTAAGCAAATGTATTTACGTTCTGCCTTATTTTGATATTTATGTTGACGTTTTTGAATTAATTTCCTTGCTAGAATTAACTATTAATGATAATTGGCTATTAGTTTGGGAACATCATAATAAATATAAGCCCATTTTTATGAAAAAAATAGGTGTCGATATCTGGTCACTCAATTGGATATTATTTCTAAATATCGACATATATGTCGATCATTAGGTTTAGGGAGGGTAATTTCAAACCGATTAATTTTCAAGAGATATACGTATTTCATATTTGTTCTGACTACCCTTAGAATAAAATTGTAATAATCAGTTTGTTTACCAATTATCGACACTGCGATTTCATGTTAATAACAATTTACTAGAATCATATTTATTGATGTCGATGATTGGTTAAGTAGGTATCGATGATTGGGGCAAGTAGGTGTCGATAGTTGGACCAGAGTATTTCTAAATATCGACATAGTATGTCGATATCTGGGTTTATCGAGGGTAATTTTTAAAGCGATTTATATTGAAGAGATATATTTATTTCAAATTTGTTCTGACGACCCTTAGAATAAAATTGTAATAATTATTTTGTTTACCAATTATCGACATTGCAAATTTTTATAAATAACAATTTGCTAGAACAATGTTTATTGATGGCGATGATTGGTATAAGTAGGTGTCGATGATTGGGGCAAGCAGATGTCGATAGTTGGAGCAGATTATTTCTAAATATCGACACATTATGTCGATATTTGGGTTTATACAGGGTAATCTTTAAAACGATTTATATTGAAGAGATATAATTATTCAGATTTGTTCTGACTACCCTTAGAAAAAAATTGTAATAATTATTTTGTTTACCAATTATCGACATCGCAATTTTTTATAAATAAAAATGTTATAGTATAATATTTGTTGATGGCGATGATTGGTGCCAGTGAATGTCGGTGATTGATGCAAATATGTACGTGTTGATAGTGAAAATAAGGTATTTTTTAATATCGACATGCAATGTAAGTATCGACATTACAAACTAATATGTTACTTACTTACTACTTACTTACTTTAAGCTGAAATAATGCTAAAGTAATAAAAGTTAGTTGTGACGTTAGCTTTTATTTTAATTTCAGAATTCACACGTAACGTAAAATCGTCATTCAACCAATGTCCAAGAGACTGCAGTATTTGGAGCAAAGCATGACGAATGCAGTAGATGCTGTAAAAATGGAATGCCAGCGTTAACAGCATCCAAACAGTTTGGTGTACCAAGAACGACTTTGTTGGATAAAGTTAAAGGAAGGGTTCCTTTACAAAGAAAAATGGTGGCCTGAGCCAGTATTAACACAAAATGAAGAAGCAGTGCTTGTTAAATGGATGTTTCACATTGCTAAGCGTGGGTTTCCTATCACCAAAGAAATACTTTTAGAAAGTGTACAACTCCTTGTCAAGCAAATGAAACGAACAACTCCATTTACTGACGGAAAACCAGGCAAAAAATGGTATGTATTATTTTTGAAACGTCACCCTGAAGTTTCACAAAGAGTAGCACAGAATCTGACTAAAGCTAGATCATCCGTATCAGAAGAACAAATTCGGTGTTGGTTTTCCGAAATTGAACAATATGCGAAGGAGAACAATTTTACTGAAATTTGGAGTGACCCAAGACGGATATATAATTGCGATGAATCTGGATTTCTTCTTAGCCCAAAAGGAGAAAAAGTTCTAGTTAAAAAAGGTGACAAAGCTATCTACTCCTTTATTAATAACGATGAAAAGGAGTGTATTACAACTTTAATAATGTCCAACGCAGCAGACCAATTACCAAGTCCAATGATTATGTTTGCCTACAAAAGGTTACCACAGTATATAATTGCAAAAGTGCCCTACAATTCGGCAGTCGGTCACTCGGATTCCGACTGGATGACGGCTGAATTATTTTTTGAATACATAGCCAACGTGTTTTTCCCATGGTTGACAGAAAATAAAGTGCTCTTACCAGTACTACTTTTTGTTGATGATCACAGCTCCCACTTGACATTGCCTCTCAGTGAATTTTGTTCTCAAAACGGAATTATTTTGATTAGCCTTATTCCTAATGCCACACACATCATGCAACCCCTCGATGTGGCATTATTCAAACCATTAAAACTGGAGTGGAGGAAGTCTGTCAGCCTGGAGATTAGAACATCAAGGGGGCAGGTTCAGAAAAGAAGATTTTGCCTCGCTTTTAAAAAAAGTTCTGGAAAATCTGAAAACCACTCCAGATATTTTAAAGAATGGATTCAAATTATGTGGGTTGTGTCCTTTTGATCCAAATAATATTAAATTTGATAAATTTTGTCAAAAAATTAACAACTATACTCCTGTAGAAACAGCAATCGATAAAGAAGTAAACAAATGGAATGTTCAACATATTTTGGATTATTTTGAATTCAAAAATTCTGACAAATTACAAATTTTTCAGAATATGGGTTCAGAATATACAGGTCCATAGGAAGATAAAAGTTTGTTCATATTTTGGAAACAACTGCATCATCAAGTTTCTCATAATAAAAATCAACATGTGTCTGTTACAAATACTACTCAAGCACCTATTCTTATTAGATTTTCCACAGATGAGATGGCCACCCTACACACGATAACATGCAAACCAAACACTTTTCTGAAGCACCGATACTTATAACAGTACCAACAGATGACTCTCTAAGATCAAGCATAACCAATAAACCAAAAGAAGGGGATGTTTCACATCTAACTCTAAGCAGTTTTGATTCGTCTCTACTGAATGTGACAGCAGAGGATTTACATATAGATCTATTGTTAAATGAAAATCAAAATAATCAAAGGTTCTTAAACGACGGACTAGCAACTCAAACGCTCGAACACAATACAGTAGTCGAAAGAAACCGAAAAATCACAATCCAACGACAAGACACCAGATGTTGAAAAAAGAGAACAAATTGCAACTAAAGTGGTCGAAAAAGAATTAGAACCTAAAAATTTTAATATTAGTGAGGCATTTGAAACAACGCCACTCAAAAGAATATCTGGCGAAGATAACATTCCAACACCATTTAAAAAAGCTTTATTTTGGCCATCTTCGGCAGCAAACAAAAAAGATGTTAAACAACCGGAAAAATTACCGGCAGTAGCAATCTGTTCGAAATGGCAAGACCACCAAAGAAGAAAACAAGAAAAGAAAGAGAAAGAAGATCGAAAATTAGCAAGAGCACTGAAGTGTAAAAAAGGAAAAGGGGAAATCGATAAAGAAAACATACAAGAGAAACAGTTAACAATTGGGGTTTATGTAATAATTGAGTACGAAGGAGAATATTTTCCTGGGTTAATTATAAATACCCGAAAAGACCTATATACAATCAAAGCAATGTCGAAGAGTGGAAAAGATTGGAAGTGGCCCAAGGAAGATGACATTTTGGACTATAAACCTAAAGACATTATGTGCGATATTGTTACTCCAAAACAAATCAATAAACGTGGAGTATACGAAGTACCTGAAATGTCAAAATATTGTTCTGTATAAATAGTTTTATCAAAGATGTGTTATTTTTTAATTAAGAGTTAAAGTTTTGTTTAATTTTTTTTTATTACTTATGGATACATTCTTAGTTACCATATTTACACGATATTATAATTAAACCGTTAATACGCTTTTTAAAGATGTCTTTTCTTTTTTCCAATTGTCGATAAATGGTGCCTACAGGTGTCGATAACTAGTCAACGACAATTTTTTGGTGTCGATAACTGGTGTATCTGAGGTGATTTATTTATATAATCATTTTATCAAAGAGGTTTAAAAAAACAACAATTTTTGCTTTCCTAGGTGTTATATAAGGTCCAATGTATGTAAATATTATTAATAATAGGCTATTCGAACTAGAATTATAATGTGGTTGTAGTTGAAGTATGAAACTATTGACTGTAATGTCGATAGCTGGTGAATTTACCTTACATTTTGTGCCCTCACGTTTCACCTGAACATATCCAATGGCCTCATCTCGATAGGAATCTCTGGCTGCCCTTTAAAAAAATCGATAAAAGTAATATTTCAATTAATCCAACTTATGGATAAGTAATTAGATACCTACATTTTATTTTCTCTTCGTGTCATTTTAGAAACAAATAATAAATGACGATTGATGATTAAAATAACTATTGACTCACTTTGTATAAAAACATACAATAACTAATAAGAACGAACCATCATATTTTATCAGAAACTTAATAGATGGACCAAATTAATTAATTAAATACCATACTATCATATTTTTAATTTTAGATGATAATTTGTTGTCATTGTTATTGTTATAATATTTGTATATATATATAAGACATAGGTACTTACTTAGAAAGTTTTATTTCTTTTATTTCGGCACTTATATAAAATGGATGCGACGAAAAAAAATCCATTATTGTGTATACAGGGTGAATCTTATCTAATCCGCCATAATTAAAGGAGTGCTAGAACTCATCATTCTAAGCAAAAAAGTTCATATGTACATGGGTCTGGAAATGCTTCGTTTCCGAGATACAGGGTGTCAAAGT
Organism: Vesta saturnalis; assembly: GCA_036346205.1. Taxonomy (NCBI): domain Eukaryota; kingdom Metazoa; phylum Arthropoda; class Insecta; order Coleoptera; family Lampyridae; genus Vesta; species Vesta saturnalis. The sequence continues at coordinate 1,632,428 of JARFJB010000447.1, read as the reverse complement.
TGAAAAAACAAATCGCGTTTTCTTCAATATCTTTCGACTGTTTCGAAATAATTTCATGAAATTTCATATGTGGAGGTTTTTTGGAATGACAAATTTAAATTTGTGGTCCATTTCGTTGTGGTTTCTAGGGGGCGCCAGCGGCAACCATTTCGACCCCTTTAAATCGTCGCAATTTTTTTGTGCTACACTGTACACCATTTTGGACTAGAAAAATCGATCTTCCTATCTTTTCTGCTAAAAAAAAGGTATATTTTAGTGAAGTCGCTAGGAGCAACCCTTTCCGAGAAAAACGCATTTAAAGCTCATGATGCATACACATTTTCGGAGGGTATTCTTTTGACAGGTTTAACAATGGGGATTCTTACTTCTTTACTTATGTGTCTGCTTTAGCAACTTCACTTTTTTTAGCAGAAAAGATTTGAATTTGTCATCCCAAAAAACCCCCATATAAAAAATTTCATGAAATTATTTCGAAGCAGTCGAAAGATATTAAATAAAACGAGATTTATTTTTTCAACTTTGACACCCTGTATCTCGGAAACAAAGCATTTCCGGACCCATCTACATATGAACTTTTTTGCTTAGAATGATGAGTTCTAGTACTCCTTTAATTTTGGCGGATTAGATAAGATTCACCCTGTATATCAATTTTAGGCAAATTATCACTTTGTCCTTTTACAAATCCTTCTTCCATTATTGAAAAATACACAGACACAAAAGTAACAAAAATGCGTCTACCTTGACGATTTCTTACACAACTCTACGTTAGAAATTCGAATTGCGGGTAGTATCTACCTAACTATGCGGAGACGTGACGTTACAGGCTAGATGGAAATTACAACCGTGTCGCGCTAAAATTCAGTAACTTTAAAAGTCAATATCTCTGTTATTTATTAACTGATTTCAATTTTTTTTTTCACATGTATTGGTTATGGGCTATATTTTAGTTAAATGAAATAATATAATATCAGTAGTAAGAAACTTCTCCATTGTAGATGTTTTGTGGTTTATATAACAAATCAAAAGTATCTAATTATCTGTATTGTTCAATTCTGTTTCCATTGCTACTTCCTTTCTCCCCAGTTTAATAAATATTCTGTTTGGTTCAACCTATTACTGTTAATCTAATTGTTTCCTAAATTTTCTGTTTCCATTCTGTCATAAGCATATAAGTATGAATTTCCATCTCATGATCCATACTTAGAAAACTTTGGGAGCCTTTTTACTTTCGGCGACTGCATTTATTCACAATTCGCACAAATCTTCTTTATTAGTAGTATCCGCTAATATTATTTTAGCATTTTTTATTGTGTTATGCCAGTCCATATTAGATCTTGTCAATGTTCGTTCATTTATTTGTTTCTCATCACCCAACCTCTGATCATTTGAAAATTTTAAAGAAAGTTCTAGCATTTTTTTTGCCTCGACTCATTCTGTAACCAAGACGGGAATATTGCTATTATTGTAGCCTTTATTGCAATGCATTAGAATTTGTTATATCATACTACATAGTTATTATTTTAATATATTATGTCATACTGTTGATAAGTTTCTTTAGAATTCAAAAAGGTTTGTGGATATTTTAAAATAGATTAAAATTTTCCAGAGAAGAAATGGAAACAGGTTTTTTACAGCTTTCGTAATTTAACCTCTACACGATAGTCGCAAAAATTCATTAACACGCTAATCGTGACGTGAATCGGCGTTAGGTTCACAACTGGAAGGTCCATTCAGGCTCCGTGAACCGACCTATGGGCTTCAGCCCTTGCTTTCTCTTTAGGTATTGTTAACTGTCATATACATCACGCTAAGCATTGCTTCTTACGGGACATTGTAAAGTGGGGCCTGATGGTGCGAATTACCGTTTGAATCCCGGGATTTTTTTACTGGGGCAAGAATAATGTAGGCGAGGGACAAAGCATGTTATTTACTTACTTATATAAAGAATACTTCATTTTCTTATTAAAGTACTAAACAGTTATAATGAAAACAAAAACAGTTGTAATATCATAAAACAAACAGATGATATTAAAATTAATTTGTTCTAACGTCTATTACAACCAATGTTATTAAAAAAAATGGGGCCCCAGGGAAATTTTTATATGCTATACGGTGGTGATTAACATGTTAATAAAAATAAAACTCAGTGATATCAATTCTCGGGAAGATTGGGGCAGATGATTACTACTTGAAAGTATGTAAATAAATAGCATCAAATTGCAACACTGACACTGTAACAAACACAACACCACGTTACCAGGCCACTTGACCGCAACCGAACTGTTGACTATTCTCGTATTTATCAGTAATAGGTACTAGCCGCTTTAAATGGTATCTGTTCAGTACTAAGCTGGTATGGTAGTAAACCAAGTATACTAAGCCAACTTTGTTGTAACTACACATAAACACTGTAGATACCACCGATCAGTAGCGAAACTAGGGGGGGGGGGGGGGGTGCAAGGTGTGCCAGGCACACCCCAGGCAAGCCGTGACACACCCCAGAAAAACGGAGCACTTCCCCATTTTTCATTCTTATCTTAAATTCCATCTAACAACTTAATTCGTTAAATCTTAAACCATTGCGATAAACAAACGAGTAGTAATAGTGACATAGTGATAAGTACAATTATTAATTATTATTTATTATGTAAGGACATTAGAATATTCGTCACTCGAGCATAAGTTGTATCGGTGAAATATTTGTTTAGCTAAGCGGCGCGGTGGCGGTAGACTGCTGACTGTGACTGTGCTGCTCTTGGAATTGTTTTGGTTCATGATACTGATATGCGTTGAGTGTTGATGCATAAACAATAGCATGTATAGTTCCTCTTTCACGATGTAGTAAACCCAGCAAGCATAAAGACGCCGCAAAGATTAGTAGATTAGATTAGTTTACATTAACATTCTAAAAGATAACTTTTTATAAAGGAAGCGAGACTTGAAACTTAAAAATAGTGTAACATACCGGAAATGGTACTCATTATTCCGAACAATCTAATGTATGAATCATAATTACGATGCCTCGGCAGACGCAGACAGCAGCTTACGTAAATTATTAGTCATCGAACTTCTAGAAGATTCGAGAAGGGTTGCTTGCGTCATCGGTACCTATATAAGCAACGATGCAACGCACGATGAATACCGAGCTGGTAGTGTAGTGGTGACACGATCTGCTTAGCATTCGGGAGGTAATGGGTTCGATTCCCGTTACCGTCTACCTTGTATGAGGTTTTTTCAGGGGGTTTTCCTCATACACATGTAGCGGCATGGTCACTGCGTATATGCACACCATGTGCGGCTACTTAGGCGAATGCTGGGGTAGTATTTTCCCCCTCAGAACCCTAACTCCGTTCCTTCCGATCCTATCCTGACCATACCTATCCTTAATCCCACCATGCATACATACGTAACGTATGTATGTATGCTGGGAATCCATGATTGTGGCTGAAGGAGCTCGGGAAGCTCGAGCAGCCCGCCCTCCCCCTTGGAGAGGGAATGAAATACGTTGACTTTTCCTTTTCCTGCACGATGAATTCATGGGGTTAGTACTTGTTATAGTTATGTTTAACGTTTTATGTAATATTATTATTATTATGAGCCAAGTGCTAATATAACCTGTGTTCGGTGTTCCATGTTCTGAGTCTTCTGTGCTGACAGCACAGTGCTGTGTGAAATAAAACATCAAAGCAAACAAATAGCCACTGCTAAGGCCAACTGCCACAAACAACTAAGGACTAAGGTAATTTTACTTATTTGTATGTTTGTTTTAGAGTATTATAGGATGTTAAACTTTGATGGGTGAAAAAAAAGGAAAGATTGCATCACAAGTTTCAGCTAATAATAATAGTTTAAAGTTAAAACTGCAAAGGGCTTTTGATTTGTACTTTCTTTCAAGCCTTTTACTTGTTTCCCCATCAGTGTCCGAGCAGTTAGCTTCGGTGTTTACAAATTTGTTTTTATTTGCGTTGCAGATTGCGGGCGGTTTGAATATAAAGAAATTCAAAGACATACGATCGTTTTTCAAATCTGCCACAAATCAACCCGACAAAGATGAGACTGAGACAAGGCAAACGTCTACTCCAGTATGTGACTCAACAACAAATATTGAGATAGCTTGTGATTTAACACAATCTTCAACTTCAAATATAGAAAATGTTGGTGGAGGCATACGAGAAGATGTAAATAAAGCCGCTGAAGAAGGGCAAGGTAGCAAAACATCCGATGTTTTTACATCTGCAGAAACAAATCAAAGAGGACGAAATGATCCAGAAGATCAAGATCTGGGAACTCTTGATAGTGGTCCTTCGCAGCCAAGAGTTGTTTTTCCAAAAAGTTCATTTGGAGATAGACGGAGATCGTTTTCGTCTCAATTCTTTGATACTTATCAGTGGCTTAAATATAGTGTGAAGTTAGATAAAGCGTTCTGCTTTGTCTGCAGACATTTTCGGCATTCTGCAAATATTCGAGACCAAAATGAAAAGTTTTCGATTAATGGGTTCAGTAATTGGAGAAAACTAAGTGAGTCGCTGAAAAAACATGACACCCCTTTGGCTCACAGTGACTGTATGCAAAGGTTTGTAGGCTACAAGCATTCCTTGAAGGCCGGAGATGTTCATAAGAAGCTAACCATACAACATGAAGAAATGATAATACAGAACCGAGATTATATGATAAAATTAATCGACATGATTTTATACTTGACACGTCAAGGGCTGCCACTCCGAGGACACCGAAAAGACGCAACATCTACTAACCGAGGAAATTTTCTGGAGTTGGGTGAACTTATGGCAAAACATGACACGAATCTTTCGATGCATCTAGATAGATATATCAGTTATTGCAGTTCCAAAATACAAAATGAAATAATAAGCATCGCATCTCAACTTGTTATTGAACAGATTGTAGAAGAAGTGCGGCAATGTGGTTTTTTTTCGATAATGGTTGATGAAGCTAGGTGCTACAAACAAGAACAGTTGTCCGTGGCAATCAGATATGCCGTAGGCTTGGAAGTTGAGGAACGTTTTCTTGGTTTCGTAGATTGTTCTTCTTCTAGAGATGCCGAGAGTTTAAAAATACTTATTAAAAAGTATCTAAGTAAATGCAGTTTGTTGAATAACGTCATATTAATTGGCCAATCTTATGATGGGGCCAGTGTTATGTCTGGGAAACACCAAGGACTGCAAGCCAAAATAAGGGAGGATCATCCACAAGCCATTTACTTTCATTGCTTGGCACACAGTATGAACTTGGTAATTGTCGACAGTTGTGCTAAGGTGTCTACTGCAGCTGCATTTTTCAACACTCTGGAGGCAATATACGTCCACTTTTCTCAACCCGGTCATCACTCTCATCTCATAAACGCCCGTGATGCTTTAGGTATAAAGTCGAGGGGCGAAATGGGAAGTCTTAGCAGTACCAGGTGGAGTTGTCGATATGAAAATTGCAAATCCCTTTTGAAAAATGTCCAAGCAATTCGAAATGCTCTGGATGAGGAAATTGAACAAGGGCGAGACAAAAAGTCTGTAGAAGCAATGATAAAGTCACAATTTATCGTTTGTTTGTTCGTCTTCCATTCAGTGTTAATGGTCGCAAATGTACTGAGTAAATATTTTCAGAGAAAAGATGCCACACTAGGTCAGGCTAGTGATATCATAGATAGCACTATAAGTAGCTTTGAAGAGAAGAGGAACAAATTTGAGGACCTGTGGAGTGAAATAGAAAAATTCTCAGAACAAGGCATTTGTTTGGAGCCTTGAAGGATTTCAAAAAAAAGGAAGCAACCACAAAGGCTTAATGAATATCTATCTTCTGACTCAACCCTGGGTAAATCATCTCTGATCGACATACCTGCAGGAACTACAGCTCCCGAATACTGGAAAGTCAACATTTACTACCAAGTCATGGACAACGTGATTGGCAATATGAAAAAAGGATTTGAAAATCTTCCCCTTGCAAGATCGATTGATTCCTTTATGAAGCTAGATTTGGATCAAGCATTTGAGTTCGTCGCCAATAATCAGAGGGCCTTCAATATCGAAATCTCAACACCTCAAGCTGAAGTTTTAGTGATACGAAATTTATTCAAAAATAAAAATCTTGAAATCACGGAAAATCTAAAAGTTCAAGTGAAGGGGGATCTGACTCCAAATCTTTACAAATTGCTGTAGGCCTTTCAATCAGTTCAACTGGTTGCGAAAGAAGTTTCTCCACTATGAGGCCGATAAAAACATGACTGAGAACCACAATGGTACAAGATAGATTTTCAAATTTATCACTTCACTGTATCGAAAATGCTTTAGTTAAGCAGAAATTGTCGGCTGAACAAGTTCTCTCTGTTTTTATAAAAACAGATAGAAAACTAAAATTAGTTTGAAGTTTTTTTTATTCATACTTATATGTTATATTTCCTAAATAAAATGTGAAAACAAGAAAGTCTTTTACTTAAAGTAGGTATATGACAAACCATGATGATGAAAACCAAAACTGTTTAAAATTGAGAGCGAAAACAAGATTGACCTAGTTTTCATGCGCATGCATCTATAAAAAAGTGGTGTGTACGCCCCAACAAAATTTTTATACGCACCCCTCCCCAAAAAGAGCCCGTGGGGCCTGGCCCCCCCCAGAAAAATTTTCTAGTTTCGCCACTGCCACCGATTTTGCCTAGTATGTCACTTAATATTATAAGGCATTTCTGCAGATATGGGATTATTTTGTATAATGTTATACCTATTTACCATGCAGTTATGCTAAATATATCCTAACATTAGTTGTAAAACGTACTCTAGAATTACTAAACGATATCTCATTTTTCACCATTTTGTCGGTTACTCCCTTTGCATTTAGTAGGGCAGTACAAGCAGCAATATCTGTCTTTTTATGCTCAAGTGTTGAACAATATCCACCTTTCCATCATGTGCAAGTATAAACTGTGTACAACATTTTATACACCTTACAATCACTATCTGAGAGTGTCTTTTTAAGAAATGGCTATTCACTTTCCTAATCACTATTAAATGTACTTTCTTTTTGGCATTTTCTACTGTCTTAGACATACATTACACAATAACGATTATTCATTTAAAAACAGTTATTTATTAACACTTAACCTTAACTAACGAACACTGTATTTATTTACACAGATTTCTCACACATACAAGACACTGTTGAAAGCAAATTATTTTTGCGCTAGACTTGTTACTTAATACTGCCTCATAAGCGGAATCGCGCGCTATTTATTTAAAATGACAAAAGTGCTTGAAAAGTCTCCTAGAACCTGTTATGTCATCTGAAGGTCACACTACCTTTTTCGTACTTCCTAGACTTTGACTAATTCCCTCTAAGCAATGAAACGTCAGAAACAAGACAATAAAGGGACTTCTTTATAAATACGAATCATTTACGTAATTTATTAAAATAATTACATATAAGAAGTGATGTCGTTAAAAAAGAGACTGTCCTATATAATAAGGGACGAATGGTGCCTTACCTTGAACTGGTTTTGTAGCTCTTCTGATATACATGAATGATAAATGTAAGTAAAATAAAACAACAATAGCGTATTCGATTCTTACAATAAGCATAAAAATTTTTTTATTTAATGTCAGTCTTCACCATCCCAATTTTTCAAATTATTTTTAGTATTTTAACTTGTACTCTAATTGCATTTAAATAATAAAATTTTTTAAGCATCTAAATAAATAAACAACAAGAACATTTAAGATCACTTTTGTCACATACAAGAATATAAAAAAACTTAACAGTAAAAGATATTAATAAATTTACAAATTACAATTTAATAATATCAATTTCATTTGGTTTCTACACTAGCGTTTTTTTTTAGTACTTTTTTAACTTATTTGTTTAGTAAATAGTTTGAATTGAAATATTTATATCAAAAGCACAATAACATACCACCCATTTAAAATGTCAAAAATTAGTGTTTAGACCAATAGATGTAAGGGTCCATTAGACTGATTTTATCGAACAACAATTAAACTGTTGAAAAATGTATAAATAAAATATTATTAACACTTAAATATGGAAGACTTAAGAGTTATCTCGAAAGATAATTATGTTACGTTGTTTACACTTAGTTACAACATTAAGAGATGTGCACCCATTGGCTTTTATTATGTTCGGAATCGATTGCGGCTTTTACTTGTGTACACATGTAGGCGATGTTAACTCCGGCAGGGATGACAGCTATAATTAAAACATATGAGATTAATTATAAATTAAATATTTAAAAAAAAAAACCTGTAATTTGGTGCCTGTATTCAACTTCAAGTTTAAGGCCGTGCTCGTACATTTCTTTAGCTGCCTTCCCAGAGAGCTTATCTAAGGGATAACGAGTATCCTTAACTTCTTTTATTTGTTTAGTACTTTTAAATTTGATCAATAAAACTATAGGGCATATCTGATGTCTATGTAATTTTTCAACCGAGGATACTGATATATCTAACATACAATGCAATTGCTGCAAGTAAAAAAATAATTAAAAAAAAATTATAAAAAGCAGAAATAAGCATGCAGTAACTACAATTAGTTTAATTAAGAACTGCATTAAGTGTATAATTTATTAATTGGTTTTAACACATTCAGTAATTCAACATACAGGGTGATAAGAACCAACACAGAGCAGGGGTATGTAAGAGAATCCATAATATGATGATTTAATGCAACTTATCTCTATACTAAGTCACACTCCTGAGAAGTTTTTGAAAGTGGAGTTTCAAATTCCGAAGAAAAACCAAATTTGGTACACGTTGTGAGTATACCGCGAGCAAAGAGTATATAACTAAGAAGAAAGTTAAACCTTATGGACATTACGGTATTACATGTAGTATGTGTTGCCTATGTATTAAATATTAGCATTTTCCGCAAGGGAAAGAATAAACTATCTTATTTCATTAAGAAAGAAAGAGACATGAAATTACAATAGTGGAGGTGGGAAAATATGCCACATGCATTTCACTGACAATGTTGTCAGTTTATTATTAAGATAAATACCACCCTTCTTTACAAGATTATTTTTATTTACCCAACTATTATTATAAGTTTTTGTTATGAACGAATAAGTTCAAAGGTAATATGTAATAATTATTATTAATTTTATTAAATACATAAATAAAAGTTTACTTAGATTTGAACCTGACCTGTACTTTAGTACGCTAACAAACTGCGTCATCAAGGTTCAAGCAATCGATGTAAATTTTGTCTTTAGGTATGTAGCACTGATGTGAATTCTAAATTATATTAGTCAAGTTGCTTTGGTATGTGTGAATCCTTGCGATATTGCAGGCTCACATTCCATTAATATAAGTAATTTGATTGTAATCTCATTATATTTAGAATTTACATCAGTTCTACATACATAAAGACAAAATTTACATCGATTGGGGCTTGAACCTGCAGTTGGTTACGCGTACTTAAAGTACAGGTCGTAGGTTCAAATCCTACTCGAACTTTTTATTTACGTATTTAATAAAATTATTAATAATTTTTAAAGTTAATCCAAGTTTTATGTGTTATTTTTATCATACCAAAGATAATAAGTTTGCTTGCAGTTAAAGAAAGTAAGAAAAATACAGCTTCTTTTTAAATATAAACAAAAGAGAACTTTAGTCTAATGACTTGATGCCTTAAATAAGTTAAATTAACAAAAATTTGGAAACAATTTAAATATACTGTAAAAAATATGGACGAAAAAGGAATTATTCGTTACTAATTCCTTCATAAACTGCTCACGTTTTTGACCTTTTCATTATTTGTTTGTTTATTACGCCTAACTACTTTTAAATCCTGAGATAACCACTTTAAAGTTTATAAAATAAGTGGTGTAAATGGTAATCGTATAAATGTATAAAAAGTGTTTTAATAATATAATAAAGAAATGTGTAAAAGTTCTCCAAAAACACAAATCGTTAAGCTAACTGGAGATACTAACCACTCACCAAAATAATGCCTTCGATTCAAATCGGTAGATTAACATAGGGTGGTTCATTCTTTTGATTTGCTTAATTACCGGAATTTCTGCTTGATTACTTCCACTGAACATAAATAATAAAAATGAAATGTAACACTAATAAAAATGATCTCGGACGCCAAGTTATTTTTTAATAATACTAGGAATAACTAAACCGAGGTTTACACTAAAAATTTTATCAAAATGTAAAAAAAATTTACAACTATGTTTATTAACAGTTAATGATAGGGTTAAATGAAATATATCTTAAAATTCTAGTCTTATACTAAAAATTCATTACATAAATACCTGTTTATAACATTTTTGTACACAAATTTTTTAATAACCTCTGGTATCTAAACGATTACGGAAATTTCAACTAAGGTGATGTCATCTTTGCATCCATATTGCGCAATATCTTGTAATAATGCTTTACGTAGTAAGCCACATCCAAACTGGAATTTCATTTCTTGTAAATTTATCTTCAGGAAATGGAATAATCCGTTTAATGCATTATCTTGAAATTTTCCAATAAAAATTGCAATCATAAAATGAAAGCGTACGCAACAGTAAAATTAAATGCGTATTTAAAATGTAATCAAAGTAAAAATAAAAGGAAAGTAAAATAAAATTAAAAGTGCCTGAAAAGAGCAAATGTTTTAATTGCGTTACGGAATGAACGAAGGACCTTAAATTACGGTATATTTTAATACAACTCAAAATGGGTTGTTACAAGTTTTATTCAATTTACATGTTATTAAATGTTTCATAAAGAATAATTTGTGTTCATAGCAATTGTCTTTGTCATCTAACCACCCCGGCATCACTAATTTAATTTTGTTTATACATATATCTAATAAAATTCTTTTAAAATTACGTTTTGCTCGATTATTGATGAAATTTGGAAATATGTTTAATATTAAGGTCGTCACTGTTACAACACAAGTGCTTGGTTTTTTTAAATATTTTATTTCACTTCTAACATGGTCTTTTTCTAGTAAAAAAAGTTGTGCACTGTTATTTAATGGTTCTTCAGAACACAAACTATGGCATTCTTCATAATTACATTTGTTTAACGTTTTGTAAACAACGTATCCCGTGAAATACACAATTGCACAGACTTCTAGGGTAGTAATAATTTCTGTATTGTGTTTATTGCGTACCTGATGTCCTACCTCACTACGAACAGAACTTTTGTCTTCCATATTACTAGCTGGATTGTTAACAAAAAGCATTGAAATGTCATATTCTTCATGGGAAAAATTGGCTTCAACTTTATCTTCTATGTGTATATTGACGTCCTTATCCACTGCGCAATTTGAATTTTCGGGTGGCTTTAAAAACTTTATTACGATGTTCCACTGTAACGATTGTCTGAATGATTTTGCCGTGGGGTTGGTATTATTTCCGCATTTGCGTCTGATACTAGCAAATAGATTTTCGAAAGGGTCTTGATTTAGCCTAGGGGAAGTGGCCCTAATTCATCTTCTATCTGTATATTGACGTCTTCATCTACTGCACAATTTGAACTTTCAGGTGGCTTTAAAAACTTTATTACGATGCTCCACTGTAACGATTGTCAGAATGATTTTGTCGTGGGGTTGATATTATTTCCGCATTTGCGTCTGATACTAGCAAAGACATTTTCGAAAAGGTCTTGATTTAACCTAGGGGAAGTGGGCCTAAAATGGGATATGTAGGTAAAATGGGAAATAACCGTTTTTCATATTAACCCAGATATGCCTACTGTTCGTTTAAACGAACAGTGTGCAGGGCTTTACAAAAATTTTTTTTTTTGTTTTTACTTGAACAGGTGGCGCAAGCTACATTATTTGAAAAAAACGTTAGTCAATCAATTTGCGGTGTTTTGAAATCAATTGTGAGTGATTTTGTGGTGTAAACATTATTTTATAAAAAGTGACACTTTACAATGGCGACTCCAGTTGATCTCCGATTAGTTAAGTGAGTAAAATTTTACTTTTTTCAATTCAGAGCGCGTTGCAACGTATAAAACAAGTTAAATAGATATTGAGGTTATATATACATATATCAAATTTCAAATCAAAACTTAAAATGGTTTTTGTTTTAACCCTTGCTAAACTTGTCTGTACGTTTTAACGAACAGTAGGCTTACACGGGTACATTTATTCACTGTTAAATTTTTGCAGCGGTTTAACCTTGAACAAGCTCTTATCCGAATTAGAATAAGACATTCATGCTACTCCAAGTACTTCTATTAATAATGCAGCCGGGATTGTAATTTTACCTCCTATAAACGCGAATGATGACCTCACAGATAAGGATAAAGGAGCCGAACAAGATTTAGAAATAAATAATTTACCAGCCTCACAATTATTAGCCGAAGCTGAAGTTTTCTATAACGACGACAAGGACGATGATGAAGAATGGGATGAATGTGATAAATTACCTCTATCACAGTATGTCAAACCTAAACAAAAAAAATATATATTATATACAAATGGGAAAAGTCTGATCTCAGCATTCCACATTTCAATAAAATATGGGAACCTGTTTTCACGGTCGCAAATGAAAGTTTACCATCGCAACTCTTTTCTAAATTTTTTGATGAAGAAATTATAGAAATGTTAGTTTGTTTTACTAATATGTATGCTTCAAAGCGCAATAGGAAGGCTGACATCACAATAGCAGAATGAAATGTTTTTTGGGAGTGTTATTATTGAGCGGATATTGTACAGTTAGTCGTCGAAGAATGATGTGGGAAAATTGTGAAGATACACGTAACAACGCTGTTGCTAATGCAATTAGTCGAGATCGTTTTGAACACATTACGATCAATATTCACTTTTGTGATAATGATAATCTCGACAAAAACGATCGGTTCTCTAAGGTTAGGCCTTTATTTGATAAAATAAACAAAAAATGCTTCTCACGTGGAACAACACAGCATTGATGAAACAATGGTTCCATATTTTGGTAGACATCCCGGTAAGCAATTTATAAAGGGAAAACCTGTTAGGTGCGGCTATAAGCTGTGGGTTGGTGCGACATATTATGGGTACATTGCCTGGTTTGAACCCTATCAAGGAGCAAAATCGGAGATGGCTAAGCATAAAAACTTAGGGCTAGGTCCTTCAGTTATTATGACCTATGCTGATGTTCTTTGTTCTAAAATAAGGGCACCGTATCACTTTTTTTTGATAACTTTTTTGCGAACGTCCATTGATTGAACACAGTTGTTCAATCAAGCTAAATGTCCCTTACCTACTAACAAAATATTCAAGAAAACTAAAAGAGGAAGCTGGGATTTTCGATCAACTAACCAACGTTCAATTGTTATTACAACCTGGAACGACAACAACATAATAAACGTTGTATCAAACTTTGTAGGCGTACAACCAACACATAGTCTCTCGCTCTTACGGACTAAAAAAAAGGATCAATATCGAACAACCGTAAAATATCAAAGTTTATAATAAATTCACGGGTGGTGTTGATCGTAGCGATCAAAACATGAGTTTATATAGAACAGGAATTAGAGGAAAGAAGTGGTACTTTTCATTGATTTGCACACATGTTAGATTTGTCAGTGCAAAACGCATGGATTTTACATAAAAAAATCGAAAATGGAAAACTAGATCACTTCACAGCTTTTCGCAGAAGGGTAGCTATGGCACTGCTTGAAACCAACACTCAGCGAAACTACAATAAACGATCTAGACACTCTAATCTGGAAAACTCTGACTCTAGGTATGATAGAATGGATCACCTTGTAGGAACTCAAGAGAAACCAACGCGTTGCAGAGTGTGCCATAAACCCGTTGCAACTATTTGCAATAAATGCAAAGCCGCACTTCATGTGCGATGTTTTATTGATTATCACTCACGAACATAAAAGTTATAATAAAAGACATTATTTAACACGTTATTTTTGTGTTTAGAAAAAATAAAAAAGTTTCTTAAATACTAATAATTTCAATACCTATATGCCTCCTGTTCGTTTAAACGAACACCACCTTTTTAACATAAAAACGTTTTTTAATAAAAAAATTTTATTAGACATTAATTCTTGTGCCAATATGAGAAACATCCAAAATTTATGAAAAAATTCGAAAAAAAATGTTTCATCTGGGTTAATACAGCTGATAACGCCACGTACTTGCATCGCGTGCGCGCAGCCGACCGCTAGTGTCTTCAGTGTAGACCCAAACGTGCAATTGGCTTGTTGTTAGCGGAAGGAGATTGCGTTTATTGTTTGATAATGGTGTTACTGTAATATTTGTGTGCAACGGCGTAACCCCTTGCAAGAAAACAGTTTGTGGTTTTGAAATATTATTGAACTCTGTATAACGTTGTTAAAGTAGCTAACGAGTGGTGTTGGCAAATTTGCTCTGGTGGACACCTATTAATTGCGAGGTAAGGTTTTCATGCACATGTAGGTAAAAGAAAAACATGCCGTCAATCTTGGTCTGAAGAGGGAATGTCCGCAGCACTGGACACGTTACGAAGTGGAACCTGTGGCTACTTAACGGCTGCAAATCAATTTAATGTTCCAAAGTCAACTTTAGAAAGATGATTCAAAAACAAGAATAAAATTGCGGTAGACCATACAAAACAACTTGGTAGCAGGAAATTAACATTTCCTAGAGAACTGGAGGAACAACTGGTTAATTACACTAACAACATGGAAGGTATGATGTATGGACTAACAACAAGAGGTATTCGAAACCTTGCATATCAACTTGCTGCGAGGAACAACATTGATCATCATTTTAATAATGAGACCCAATTGGCCGGGTGGCACTGGCTGCGTTCCTTTTTACAAAGAAACAAATTATCACTTAGAAGTCCTGAAGCAATTTCTGTTGCAAGGTCTAGAGGTTTCAACCAACAGGTGGTTCTCATTTTTCGATATTTTCGAACCTCTGCAAGCTGCACGCAATTTTCCGCCATCACGAATTTTTAACGTGGACGAAACGGGCATCACTACCGTACAATCTCGACCATCAAAAATTATCGTTGTTAGAGGAAGAAAGCAAGTAGGTTCTTTAACGTCTGCGGAACGTGGAGAATTATCGACAGTGGTCATTTGTATGAGTACAAGTGACGTTTTTGTCCCGGTTATTTTCCCTCGAGAATGAAACCACAATTTCTTGACGGAACTCCACCGGGTACTCTATCAATTTGCCATTTTCTTCTTCACACACGAGCTTCGAACAGCAATCCAGCATTACTTATACTTGGCGGGCATAAAACACACGCAAAATATTGCAATGATAGATAAGGCGCGAGATAACGGAGTAACAATTTTATGTTTACCACCGCACACAATCACCGTATGCAGCCATTAGATTGCAATCTTTAACGGGGTCGTATAAATAATTCACCCACGTATGATTAAATACTTCTAGCTCAGAGCTATAATTAGCTATGGAAAATAATGGATAAATAGAAGATTTTATGCCACATGGCTCATCGGTAGATTAATAGGTCCAGATTCAATAAAATTTGATTTGCTTATTAACAAAAATAGAATTGCTTAGATATTTTCGCTTTACAAAAAAAAGGTGTTGCTTCAAACCTGAAAATAAATAATGTAATCTCCGACGCCAATTTGTTTTTAAGGAACAAATAAACCTTAAACATAGAAAAGTTACCAAAAACTTGTGAAAATAACAAGTAAAAAATAATGACACTTATTACGTTACCTTTAATGCGAATCTCAAATTATGGTGCAATCCTTTGTATTATCACCAACTTGCCAATACTTGCACTTTTTATTATTTTAATAAGGAAGGTAATTTTCTGCTTCTTCCCGCTAATTAATTCTTATTGTAATTTTCACACTTAACTCTAATAAAAAACTGAAAGTTACTTCGACAGCGTCTCATCCCTTCCAACGCAACAATGCACTTGTAAATGCCGCGTATTTTAAATATTTTCAAATTGAATAACTTATAGAAATAAACTCAAGCTTTTCATCTTAATATTAATTACATTCAAATACAAATAAACAATAACCATTTCTTTATCCAGAAAAACAATATACAAGTATCTAATCTCGCATAATTTAGCGCGAACTTTTGATTTAGATTGTTTCAACTTTCAATGCTTTTTTTATACATAACAGAGATCAGCAGAATATTACTATCTGGCTTGACAATTGTGCCGTCCAGAATAAAAACTGGACTCTCTTTTGTTTCTTTGCTTACGCCGTCTATTATGAAGAGTTTGCATTGGAAAACTTACAGCTCAAATATGTTCAATCAGGTCATACGTGTATGTCGCCAGACTCCGTTCATCACCAAATAGAACTGTCCTTGAACAAGACGCCCAAAGTTTTTGATTTTGAGGATTTTTAGTCTGCCATACAAAACGCAAACTCATCGAAAGTTGATGTCAAAAAAATGACAAGGAACGATTTTATTGACTGCAACGACGTGAGTTCTAAATATAAGTTACAAAAATTAACTCCGAGACCGTATCTACGTGATATAATACATTTAGTATTCAAAAAAGGAGAACGTGTTTTATATTACAAAAATAATTTCAAAGATGGTTTTCTAGCAATTGAATTTTCTTGCTGCCAATGTATTTAAAAAAGGAATACCAAAGCCGCATTGTAGGGGGATATCCGAAAAATCTGATTTCCAAACTTAGTCCTATCATCCCTCCAAAACGACTTAAATTTTGGGAGGAAATACCTGTTGGTGACCACAATGACGGATAAAACAATATGAATAGTGGATTTCTCCTCATGACTTCAAACTGTTTAAATTTAATTTCTAAATAAAAAATTAAGTAATAAACTGTGTCTCAGTTACTACAAAATAAATTTCCTATCTGCATGTTGCTAAAGTATCTACAAACTTAAAACGCCCTATCTGCATTTTTTTCTAATTATCTATGATTTATGTATGTTGGCACTATTTTTGATAATTCGTATGAAAAGAATGAGTCCTTGCAAACCCGCAAAAAGAAATATAAACAAGTGTGGATTGCACAAGCAATTTTACAAAACTTCAATTATCTCGGTTTTAACATATTGGCGATTTAACTAAAGAGGGCAGCAATTACCTCTAAGGATTGGTCAGGTTTTTATTTATTTATTATAGCATTAAACTTTATAATTGGTATAATATATCAATCTTAAGTATTCTTTATTTGATACAATTTCCAGGATTATTACCATTTTATAATAGTGTAATAATTATGCTAAAGCAAACGCCAAATACGAAATCTGCGCAGAAACCGAATATTGCATTAAAAAGAAATGGAATAATGATATGAGTGAGAAATAGATATTATGTTCCGTCCACAAAATGTAGTGTTGTTTATTGTTTTCTAACCTCATTTTTCGTGCACGTTTTTATTAATTGTAAACAGTTTTTTTCAAAACTCCTTCCATTTCGGCACCTTTTATTTACAAGTAAGTTGTATTTGTAATCCACAGTAATATGTATTAAATATAATATATTGATTTAATAAAACGTAAAAAACCGAGCTACACGGAATATTCAATTGATGCTATATTTGTGAAACATGGTCACTCTGTACGTTGACTACCTCCATACCAACCGAAGAGCTAAATCCAATAGAAAAAATATGGGCCATTGTAAAAGCTTGAGTGGCATCGAGATACACAACTTTTAAATTAGCCGATGTTGGAAAACTAATTCGTAAAGTGTTTGATGGATTTGGAGAGCCACTGGCAAGAAGTGTGCCGTCATGTTAAAGAAATTGAATACATTAATAAAGAGAATATTATGGATGTTGTTTGCAGTGTTGGGTAGCATCTAGATCAAAGTGATCTAGATCCAGGATCTGCTAGGATCTAGTATATGGATCTAGATCACATTTTAACAGATCTTTAGTACTTGAATCCAAAGATCCATTAGAATATTTTAAAATGTATTTTAAGGGTATTTTGTGAAATTTTTAACTGGCTTGAGGCAACAGAGCTTTATATTTAAAAAATACATTATGCTCCGTTACGACCGTTACATCCGTACCCCAGAGATACATACACATTTACACAATTACCTACTGCCTGAGGCATGTTAAATTCCTTTGTTAACATTTCCGTCGGTTGTTTTTGTTTCCCAAAGCTACAAAGACAGGTAATGACAGCTAAGTGCTAATCTAATGACTTAATGAGTAATGACAATGGGGTCATCCATCCATTAAAGTAGGTACTTAAGTTAAGTGGAACTGGAATTCCCTGTTGCTAATTTAATCGAACAAAAGGAGGTATAGAAAAACAACAATCTTGTCTTCAGTTCTTAAGAATACGACTTTAAGTAAAGCACATTTGTTAATTGTTAGTTAGATCAACAATGAGTGACGAAGCTGAATTAATGGAAGTTTCGCCAATCTTAAGCGGTAAATTTTATCAAAATGTGACAACAAGATAGTGACCCAGTGTCTAAATTGTCCCGCACAAATACAAGGTCATGTGACTTCAACAGGAAATTTTATTCGGCATATCAAGGTATGTATTAATATAGTTTTTGGCAGAATTTTAGTATTATTTATTGGATTCTTACGAAATACATCATCTGATATATCAAAACGTGATTTGTAGACTTAATTTTTCTTATTAAATTCTATATGAATTACGTAAAGTATTTTTTGTTGCAAAATACTTAGTTTCTCGTGTGTAAAAGAACGTTTACAAAAGGTTGAGATTTATTTCTTAAAGTCCCTAATGCATCAAAAAACTTTTTTAAATGTTTATGATACCTGTATTCATAAAAAGATGGGATTCAGTCGCTTTCAAAATTGGTGTTATCTAAATTTTGACTGAAACTTGAAGTGACTTCAATCTGAATTTTATAAATTAACATACACTTTCTCCTTTTTTCTAGAGAAAGCATCCAGTAACATTTAGCAAATTCGATGCAGAAAAGACAACAAAAAAAAGTAAAACCGAAATTTTATCAATGAATAATTTCAACAAGACTAACATTTTTCAACGATCTACCAGTTCTACCACAAAGAACTCGGTTAACAAACTCGTCTTAGATTACATAATTGAAGAGATGAGGCCTATTTGTACAGTCGAAAAACCCGCATTTATTAGGTTAGTAGAAGGACTTTCTGGAAAAAAACCTTGTGACCGAAAAACGCTCAAGAGTAAATTAGAAGAAGAGAAATCAGCAGTTATTGGTGCTGTAATAGAAGAATTAAATAAAACCAAATACGTCTGTACAGCTGCAGATGTTTGGAGCACCAATAACAAAAGTTATCTTGGTATGACTGCACACTTTATCGATAGTAATAGCTTCCAACGTAAATCTTTTGCATTAAGGTGTAGGCGATTTAAATTTGCACACACATTTGACAGAATTGCGGAATTAATAAGTGAAATTCATAACGAATACAGATTAAATCTCGGTAAAATTTCAGGAACGGTAACAGATAACGCAAGCAACTTTAATAAAGCTTTTAACGTATTTACTGCTTCTATATGTAATAAGAGCAGCCATAGCGAATTAACAGAGTTGCAAAATCAAAATGATGTAGATGTTGAATCATTACCTGCTTTTGATACTGACAGTACTTACGTGCTTTTGCCCGAACATTTTAAGTGTTGTTCGCATACACTCAGCCTTGTAATTACGATAGATGCAGCTAAAGCATTTGAAAACATAAGGTATAAAAAAATGTACGATACTGTTTTTGGGAAAGCTTATTCTTTATGTAATTTAGTGAGTAGGTCAACTAAGGCGTCGGATCAGTTAGAAAATGTTTGCGGTGTCAAATTGAAAGTTCCTTGTCCTACTCGTTGGAATTCCATGTATGACGCATGTGTTAAACTAATTAATATTGAAGCAAAATTAAGTGATGTTTGTAAGTTATTAAAATTAGACGTGTTCCAACTGTCAGATTTTGTGTTTTAAACGAATATATTTCTGTTACAAAACCTATAGCCGTTGCAATAGATATTTTACAAGATGAAAAACTTGTCAGTTAGGTACTGTTTTGCCAACACTTTTCAAAATTAAAGCTAGCTTAGAAGCAATGACAAAACTGACATTTTGTTCTAAATTAAGAGAATGTTTATTGAACGGCTTTACAAGACGTTTCTCTAATATAATGGATATTAAAAATTCTAGTAGTCGACCATACCTGTTATCCACAATTTCTAACCCAAAATTTAAATTATGGTGGTTAAAAATTACCCCTTTAAAAATGAAACAGCATTCTGTCAAACGCAATTATTGTGTGAACTTAACAATTCCGGATTTCAAGAAAATCTTAATAATTCAGAATCAGAAATTCAGTTCACACTTACTGAAAAAATCCTCTGCCACGGACGAATTCTTTGATTTTTAAAATAAATACTCAATCGCAAACAACATTTGATTCAGAATGCACAAATTATTTTAAAGACACAAGCACTAACTATGAGCAATTAAATATGTACCCTGCTATAAAAGAAATCTTTTAAAATATAATTCTATACTTCCTTCATCTGCCCCGTTGAAAGGATATTTAGTATGGGTGGACTAATTTTAACTCCTCGTAGGAATAGATTAGGTGATGATATATTTGAGATGCTATTAATTTTAAAACAAAATAAAATAAAATTAGATAATAAAATGTAATGTATACTTATAATAATTTAGATAAATGTCCTTATCCTTATAATTGTATAACAACTATGTGTTAAGTTAAATTAACAATTAACATTGCAACTTGCAAATGTAAATGTGTAATTTTGTAATTTGTAGTGCGTTAAATAATTAATGTCAGTTTTCAATAAAAACCTATAAAAATTATATTTGTATATTATTTTTCTTAATAATTTAACCTTACGGACTAATATTTGTATTACATGAAAAATGATCATGGGAATGGGAGTACTACTCATCAGTAGCAATACTAGCAATTAAAGATAATATTAATAATTAGAAAAATCTCGAAACAATTTTAGGAATGTCGGATCTTTATAAAAGATCTAGATCCCATTTCAAGGATCTTTGATCTTTATCTAGATCCATTTTTACGTACGGATCTTGGATCTTTATCTAGATCAGTTTTTAAAAATGTGTTTGGATCGGTATCTAGATCCTAAATAAATGGATCTTACCCAACACTGGTTCTTTGTGAGGAATTGATTATACGTAGGAGTGGAGACTCGTCGGATGAATCTGATTTTATATCAGATTATGATAATGAAGAAATAAGTGTAGAGTAATTGTGTAATATTTTATTGCATTTATATTATTAATTTCACATTGCACATGTGTTGTTCATGTTCTTAGATATGTTTCTAAGGCACTATAACTTCTTAAGTACTTTTTAAACACTTAGTTTATGATCTACCAACATAACGTCTTTGTACCATAACCCTTTTTATAGTTCGCAGAGTTTTTATACATTGTACCAATTATTATATATGTTCTACACATTAGGATTATTATACTTCATGTAATCAATATCTGTTATGTGTTTAATTGCTTAATTATATTTATATGTAAAATTTCTAATTTATTTTTACCACACTAATATGTATCATGTTGACCTTTGTAACATGCTACTACCATAGCTCAATGCTTTTATGAATACAACATCATTGTGCAAACCCCATAAAACCTGTTTTGTTGTATAAAAACCATCTGTTTATATTCGTATACTATATTTTCCTCATAACAAATTATATAACTTCTTCAACTTTCTTAGAACTTGCATACTATCTAATATTTGAATTCGATAAAACTCTACCCCCTCTATTACACCTATTTATAACCATCGCAGTATAAAACTGTTTAGACACGAATTATTTACCCTTAGGATTATGATTAATAATTAAAATGCAAATTACAACATTTCCGAGTAAATTTATGAACAAGTAACATAACCTTATATTTCACTTTTCACAATTAAATGTTGTTTTTTTGTTTAAATTGTCCTAATTATAAAATATAAACATCATAATTAAGAGGTTATTAACTAAAAAATGTACAAAACGTAACTTTTACTTTTCTTAAAAAAACTAATATTTTACGGTTGAATAGTACACGGTTACGTGATTTTTTTCGCGCAGCTGGGTGTCTTCGTATTTGGCGTTTAGTCTAATAATGTAATTATCCACACCCAGTATTTTGCAAAATAATATCAACATAAAATGTGTTATTGTTTTTTTTAATTAGATTTAGTTTTATATAGAGGTATATGCATAATTCTTTAATTCATTGCAGATTTGGAATATAGAGCTTTGTTTCTGCAGTTGAAATTGTTTTAACACAAATTTGCAAGAAGTTTTGACAAAATTTCTATTGCCGTGATGTATCCAGGAAGGTGTCAATCTAACTGGAGTGGCATCGACCATGTTAGATAAACGGTCTGTCGCCCCCACCGCTTTTAAAACCAGCATGACGGAGTTTTCTCTCTGTTTATATATTGCGCATCATTGTCTTCCCAATGATTGCTAGTATTTACGGTGCCCAGAATTAATTTAGCTTTTATTTAACAAACTGTATTAAATCTTCATTAGTAAAATTTTATTCTCTAACATGTTATAAAGTCAAAATGTTAGAATTTATAATAGGTTAATAAAAAGTTCTGCCAGGTAATGTTTCTCGGGTAATATATAAAAAATAGTTAGGCACATAAAACCCATTAAATATTTACTTTCTTAAATAACATAATATAAATTAACTTAATTGCAATTTACAAACTAGAAACTTAAACATTACTAAATACCATGTACTCGTAACTGTATACTGTGTAACAGACGAAGAGAGGACACCATCATTGTATAGCTGCACCGCTCTGACAGGTTTTAACGTTAAATCTGAATTTGTGATGGCACTCCAGTTATAGTTACACCTCCCTGGATGTATCTATGAGGTATAGGTTATCTGTGTTAAAAATTTTCGATGATTTTAAATAGCAGCTACCATGTGTGTTTTTAGTAAAATATAGCAATAATTTTCAAAGCTCATCAATGGGTTAAAAAATTCTGTCCCATATTAATGGTGCATCAACCCTTCAAAATGTTACAATTGAACTCTACTTACTGTCATGAATGCTCTTGGAACAGTCACAACATGTACCAAATTTGATTTTTCTAAGTTCAAGGTATCGATTTTCCAAATTTTGAAACCGCACTTTCAAGGCCTATAATTTCATAGAGGTGCAGCTTAGTATAGAAGTAAGTTGCGTTAAATCATCATATTTCGGGTAACCCTACATGCCCCTGCTCTGTGTTGGTTCTTATATGAATCGCCCTATATATGACACAATATACCCATCTTGCCATATGCTAAACTCTATTATTTCTTTTTTAAATAACTTATTTATGACTAGACTGTAAACGACTTTTTATTATGTTGCGATTTATTATCAATAGCACATTTAGTAACCTTCATGGCACCACGGATAATATACATCCTGCTTTAATATTGGTCCATTGGCGATCAGAGACGTATATGTCCCATGCAGTCTTTGCCTTTTTCCTTTATCGTTTTAATCCAAAAGTTAACAAAGCTGTTATATGGGACAAATCAGTCATTAGTAAAGGTTTCAAAATTACACAATCGTCAAGCAGCGGATTGAATGTGTTAAGTAACTATATAAATAAATCATTACTTAGATCACAAAAATGAAAAGTGAATTAAAAAAACACACAAACACAAATACAATACAAAGCATAAAAGCGATAACAACTATTTCAAACTTACAGAACTGCAAACAGATCTAATAGCGGAAACCGTTGTACATTCAAAATAATTTCCTTTTCTTCGATAATCAACAATAAGATTATCAGCTAATTCTTGATCTAATGCAGCTTGTGAACAATGCCGTGCTTCATGAATAACCTTCTGAAATTTATCGGGAAAATCCGTAACTAATTTATCAACTACACATTCAGCTAAAGGACCCAGAACTAAAACTGGCCGAAATTCTGGAACTAATTTTTAAAGTAAGTAAGTAAAATTTCTCAATTTTATTTTCAAACGTACAATCTAATTTTTCAACTCGTTGATATGAGCAAAGTGATAAATCTTCGTGTAAAGTTCCATTATCTGAATACCAACCGGAAGAAACATTACAGAAACTCGCAAGTTCTTTTGAATCACGAGATCCACTGCGTTGATGCTTTTTACGTCGAAAGAAACTTCTTCGTGCTGATGTTGATCCTCTTGTTTCCAAGTCACCAGTGCTCCGTTTCAGTAAGAGCTCCTCCTCCACTCTACAAATACAAAATAGAATGAATAACTCTACTATTTAAACTTACTTGTATTTGCTCGGTATAATGCCACATTGTTGTCGATGTCCTTCATTATCCAGCTTCCAAGCACGCCAATGTCCAGGAACACCGTTAAACATGGTGTTATCGACGTACAAAACATCATCTTTATTAAAGCACAGCTGCAAACTATCTGTCAGTTCACTCCCACTTCTATCAAATAAACAACGAATATACAAACTATCGCCGGGTTTATCCTTCACTTCATTATATCCTGCAAAAATAAATAAGTGTTTATATCACAATGTTAACTGTGTTGAATACCTACGATCAATCCTGTAATGTGCTAAAACCGTAACTTTATCAGCAGGCTTCGCTAATTCGTAAGCAGCTTCTTCGGCAGTAGCTTGACGAAGATCACTTCCGTTGTACTCTAAAATTTGATCACCAGTTCGAAGACCAGCACGGTATGCGAGCGAGTCTGGTTGAACCGAATGTATGAAGATACCAACAGCGTTACCGCCTACTAACGATATTCCTAGATTTGACGTCTTCAATGTTTCAATGTATAAGTAGCGTGGTTCATCTTCATTTCTATAAAATACAATAAATATTTTATTCCCACAGTTCATATTTCAGATCAATCGAATAAGTTAATACTGATACCAACACAAAAATAGATAAATGACGTAATTTAAAGTCGCTCTAAGCTAATGAACGTCTTTTCTTTAGAAACTTAAACAGATTCAAATTAAGCTTAATCAATTTAAAACAGTAAAATATGAATTTGTTGATACAGTGGAATAGATAGTGGAATAGTAGTATATTAGATGCCCACATGGAAGACAATTTGTGACCCGATCAAAATTGTACGAATTAATAGTATAAATCAGTTATAGTCACTCTAATAAGATATGTAGCATTTACAAAATTACATTTAAAAAAATGGCTGTAGTTTCTAGGGTAATAAATACCGGACGTAAAATTCTACCCAGTTCGGATGTCCAAGAGAGCAGGGCCCAAGTGACCTCGATCATTGAATGAACTCACTTTCTGATCCATTATTGCAACATCTGCAGATCAGGTCTAATCTCAATGGTGTTCACCAACGTCTTGAACAATTACAACCTGATATTATGTTTCTATCTCAAATACAAGTCTCCTCTAAAATCTCCGATTCATCCAATACAATCTTCACTCTAACTTTTTCAATACAAAGGAGGAGTGTGTATCTATCTCAAGGACAACATCGCTTGCAAGAGGATTTGGTTTAAACATTCTGGTCCTAAATTTGTGAAATTCTACTGTTGCATTTATAGGTCTCCTAATGATAGTAACTTTCAAGACTTCTTCGATTCTACTAGTTAGGAAGTCTACTGTCTCAGTTTCCATCTTGCAATATCTCAATTCTGGAAAATTCAATGTTCCTGACTCTGGCTTCAATTTTCATCTACTTCTAATCCTGCGGGTCATAGTTAAGAAACATTTGCTATTTCATGTGATCTTGCACCAACGATTTCTGAACCCCATAAGAACCCTTCATAACCCTAACCATACTCCACATCTTCTAGATCTCTTACATCAAATCCACTTGTTTCTATAATTTCTGCTGTCTCTCATTCCTCTGTTGTTTCCAACACTGACAGAACCTTATGGTGTTTTTAAGTCAGCCAAATGGAGTGATTTACGGAATTTCTTTACAACCTTTCCATGGCGTGACTAATGTTTTCAATCGTCCTCATCTTCGGTATCTGAAGCTGTCCCCATGCGCAAAAAACAAAATCGTACAGGTAATTCTCGTTCCCAACCCTGCTTCAATAAGGCTTGTGCTGATGCAATATCTTCGAAAAATAAGTCTTAGACTAAATGGAAATCTAATAAAACGGTCGAACGTCGTGCAGACTACTACGTTGATGGCTAGAAGTACCTTCAAAAATGTTATCACTAAAGATAAAAGTTGTTTGAACAATGAACTAGCTACATCTTCTTTGGGCAGTCGTAAATTTTGGTCTTTAGCTAGTCAACAGTAAAAACTTTGGTACATCTTCATCCCCCATGACATCCTTTGAGGGATCTGTAGTTGCTAATTCTGTAGACTAAGCTAATCTGTTTATAGATTTATTTGCATGAAACTCGTGTCTTAAAGCAATGCAGAAAAGATGTGTCTCTAGCCAACTCTTCTTCATACGCCATGAAACCTATTTATTTTTGGTACACTCTACTAGAATCGATCATCGGAAGGCTTGATGTCAATACGGGGCTGGCGCAAATTGCTCT
This sequence comes from Vesta saturnalis, assembly GCA_036346205.1. NCBI lineage: Eukaryota > Metazoa > Arthropoda > Insecta > Coleoptera > Lampyridae > Vesta > Vesta saturnalis. The sequence goes on along the minus strand of JARFJB010000447.1, from coordinate 1,606,008 downwards.
GTATAACAGAAAGGAGCATGGTGTGACAAAGTTTAAGATAGCTGCACCTTCACTTAAACCCTAGATCTGACGTCATTTATTACTTTTAATTATTAATATTTTTATAAGTTACACACATACATTATATATCCTGTTTTAGTTTTAGTCAAAAAACAACAAAATTTGTTCGAGAAATAAGACTTCGATCGACGAACTTTTATGTTATTGACATCATTTTGTTGCCGCCATATTGACAACCTTTACAGTGCATTACGTTGGTAAACACTAAATCCGCGCGGCGGTAATATAAATAGGTGTGACAGTCAGTGAATGCGTGGTTGCGTAGGACATGCATAATGAAAATTGGATTGTGAACGCCCACGATAAATGTTCCGTCAGTACTTGATATGCTGTGAGATTATCTTGACACACTGGGTATATGCAATCTTGCGTTGTGCTTAGGACGTATTTTTGATAGTATATGAACGTAAGTTTGCACGAGAAATTTTTTTAATGTACATAATTTAAGTTGATGTAAATGCTACGCCACTGGAATCGTTAGTTAAGCGTTGAGTATTATGTAAACCATATTTAAACGTGGTATAGACATTTATGAGTTGGAACTAATAAATTTGAGTAAGAAATAATGTTTTAGTAACACTCTTATTGAAATGATAACGAATAGTACCGTACTGCACATTCAAATTGCTATAAATGGATGGCGTGTGAATTTATGATATGTTGATATATTAAAGTGTAGATGAAGAATATGTATTTATATTTTTGGTTGTATGAATGGTTTTGTATTTCACAATGGAAAAATGTATGTATGCTTAAGGATAAGTGGTGTTGAAATTTTGCGAAAGCAAATGACGCGCATATGTGGGGCTTTCATAAAAAGTTGAACCTAGATCTGTATGTTGTGTGGAATGAGTATGGATGCGAAATTTGAACGTTTTGAAGAATTATTAAGATTTTTGTAAAAATGTCAAGATGGCAGAGAGTTTGAAGTATCGATTGCATTGGTTTCCCTGCAGCCTTTTTTTGTAACTCGTGTGCCGTCAAAGACGTGATGTTGAAACTCCTCTGGGATGAATGTGTATGATTTCATCAAGTAGCACAATTCTATCTTCCGCAGTCAGGTAGGATTAACTTAACAACTTGCCTAGGTCCAATTATTTTAGAGGGATGCCTAGAGACCAATTTTACTGGATTGAATATTGGTTTTTATTGTTTTAAGGTGAGTGGAAGGTATATGAACCTAACGTTCAACCATTTTACGTCTTATATTGAACCTGCCCATTTCCACTGCAGTTAGCTTGGCCACCCGTTTAGATTGATAAGCCTTCACAACGCCGAGTGCAGTTTAATCGTGTAACAATGTACAGAAATATTCAGAAGTTAAATGTTAACCTACATGAACTGAAATATAAGAAGCTCCCTTAATAAAATAATGTTGTCGTACATGTTAATTATAAATGTACCCACTCACGTTCCTATCATTAAAGTAATCTTAAAATTCAAATACTCATTAAAACGTCTTAATTATGTAACATTTTAATTCAATTTAATGATCACAAAAGGAATGAAATGTTTAAAAGCTTAAACTTCTAAAAATAAACGATTATGACTAAATTACTTGCAACTGAAAACGTTAATAAATATAATGCTTAAAATTCTTCTTAAACTTGGTTAATAATTTCTAAAATAAATCATTACTTATTATAATAGTAACTCCGTTATGTCAAAGTAGATTTAATTCAACCAAGTCAAACATCAAGTTCAAAAATGTTACAAATCTGTAAAATATGAATCGTAAAACGTTAATTTATTACTCGCCCTATATGGGAATTCTTAATTTATATTTAAATTTCCTCATCTCAATTTGCTTAATTAACAAATTGAAAAAAAACGAAGGCTTTGCATTACATTTCAATTTTTAAAAATAATAAATAATACTAACTTCAATATAAATTCAATATACATAATTTTTATCATAAAAAAAAATGTTTGCACATTACACTACAAACTTGATTTGACCTTAAACTGTAACGTGCCAATTCTTGGCTATTGTTACCGTAATTTGTTTTAAATTTTTGGCTATCGATACCTTAATTAAGTTTCGAAATTTACATTATTATTGATAAATATATTTACATTACATTAGTATCTTTAAGCATTTCTTTTTTCTTTCATTAATTACATTTTTTTATATTTCGATATTTTCAGTCTACATAATTACGAGTACCTCTGTATGTAGTATAGGGTGGTCTAAGTTTTGTGCGCAACGTAACACGATTTGACGCGAGAGTTACATTACGTATAAGTTTTGCTTCCCTTTTATAAGGTATGTAAGGCTTCTAATTACATGTTTGTATATATTATATTTATTAGGGAACAAAGAAGGGTGCAAGAGTACGCCTTTACATTAAGGACACCGCTGGGCTTAAGAAAAATCGGAAATTTTAAGAATTTTGTTCGTTGTAAAAGCGTGCTGCATGACGTCACGAAAGGATTCATAAAATGCCGTGCATGATCAGATAATATGCAATTTTTGTCTTGAGTAATTAAAAATGGGGATACATTTATATCATTGCCGCTTGCTATTAGTATGCGTGCATTTGTAGTTTTTTCATTATTGGTATGTGGAAAATATGAACATTACCTTACATAAATGGTCTACAGTTCGTTTATTGGTACGTTATTGACAAATGGAAATTATCGTATGTTATCTTATGAATTGAAATGAAATGCACCCACTCAGTGCATTTTAAAACAAAGTAATATATTTATTTTGAGTACATGTAAATAAGAAGTATCCTTTTATGCAAAGTACGTTTTAAGCAAACAAATCAGTTAGTGCGTTGATATGGTTATAAAGGAGCAGCTGATTTCTATTTCTAAGATAAAAACATTTGAGTTCATAACCTACATTAACCTGTTGACATACGACAATACACGTTTTATTATTAAATATTCTTGATCATATTGAATTTTGAATTTTAAGTAAACATAGATTGTAAGCTTATGTAGTTGTGTTGAATTTAGTAATTTTAGAATCGTAAATCTTTACGAGAAATATCGTTTGAATTGTTATGCTGATATTAATCAGGCATTTGCTTTATTAAATATACATATAAATACAGTTGTTTAGTTTATTCAGATTACCTATTATACTATTAAGGTACAACTTTCTCAATTTTTGTTGTATTTTAATTATTAAACCTATAAATAGAGTGGTGTCCAACAAACAAAATGCTAATACTGGTTATCTCTACGGATAAATCTCTGGATCCATCGTAATAAAATATAAATTTGATGTAGTTCAATAAATAAACAAAATACGACCTATCTTCATGTAACATTTTTTTCTTAAAATGACTTCCCGAATACGATGTCAAAGTTTTGTACACCTATATATATATATATATATATATATATATATATATATATATATATATATATATATATATATATGGGAATTTTTTAAAATGCGTTCATAGGCAAAGGATAACGAAGGGAGAGGGGATTACGAGGATTGATTATTCGAATTCATGCATTTCGGATACAATTAAAAAGCTCTTGATGTATTTGTTGACAGAATCAATCAATGGGGTTGTAAACGGGGAGAGGAAGAGGCTAAAAAGTGTTTTGTTTTCAGAATCCATGTCAACCAATCATCAACACCTACCTCACTCTCTAGGCAATAGCAAAGGGGATTTTTTATTGGGATCTTACTTACCGACTGGAACTATTTTGCCTCTGAGAATTAGGTGCAGGTTGCGATTTTCTACTTAAAGTGTTTTGATTTGTCAAGGTGGTAAGCGGAACATTTCGAGAATTTTGATGAGATTTTCGTACTCCTTTAGGTGAGTTACATGGCGTTGGTTCTCCATCTCCTTCATCATTCGAACTAGAACCAGTACATGACCCGGAATCCTGAAGCTCGTGATATTCTATGATATTTAAATAAAGTATTTAATAAAACCTTCTAAATTAACTTACTATCAGGGCTGTATTGTACCAACATAGTAATGGAATTACCACACTGCCGTAAAACATTAGCTGCTAAATTATAAGTAGCGTTCCTCATATTAATCCCGCACACTTCTAATAATTGATCGCCAATCTGTAATCCGACTCGACTAGCTAAACTGTTATCATTAACCGTAGACACAAATATTCCGCCACTTTCCGGACAGTTAATCTGAATACCTAAAGGCTCATTTGATTTATCAATATGTACACGTCGTAGCTCCCCAGGTAAAGGTTTTTGTGGCCAGCAGTAATCTGGCACGCTATTTCGTTTATCCCGATTACCGGGACTTAAAACTTCTACTTGAAATATAGGCATGGGACTGCCCCTTTCAGATGTCCGTTCGATACTACCAGTACTCACTTTCCCAGCTGAATTTTTTGAAGTCACACTAGGATTGGAAGGTATTCGAAATCGAGGATTTTCTTTTTTACGTGGAAACGTACCACCTTCATATCCTTGTGCATAGTTAACTGGTATCATGTCAGAATCCCGGTAGGGAACATGAGAATGTGGTGGAATACTGTTCATGCCCATCATAGGTTTTTTTGGATAGTTTACATCAACTGAAGGACTGTGAGAGTGAAAGGAGGAATAAGGGGGTTCGAAACAAAAACTTTCTCTCGAATGACTACTAGGAAAATTTAATGGTGATGGATTTAAATGGGGGTGAGGGTGGGGATGAAATGGGAATGGAATACGAGGTTGCGGACCAAAGAGTTGCGAATGAATTCGAGTATGCGACGTTGGAACGCTTGATATTGGTATGTCGTGATTTAAACTATTATCACGTTCTGAATCAGACACATATTTCATTGCACCTAAAAAATAAGGACTATTACAATATGTTTTATTTCAAATCAGTACATACCTGTTTTATTTTTTTTGTAGTAATTAAGGTATTCGTCATTAATTAAAACAGGTTTACTAACTGGAAAATCTAAACTATTGTCAGAATTGATGCTGAGTCGATTGTTAGGATCACGTGATGTTTCAAATTCCGACATTTTGTTGTTTCTTAATTTTTCGAATGAGTCATTAACTGTACTGAATGATTTAGGAAATTGTGAACTATTATCCATACTCTTATAAACAGTATGTCGATTTAAGTTTTGTGCAACAGATAATGGTATCGGAGTTGAATTTCGGTTCGAGTTGTTTGAAAAACAGTAATTTTCAGTGGCATGATCTGAAGTTAGTAATAAACTTAAAGGTGGTCTTTCTTTTTTCCTTTCAACTATCGTTCCGGTTGCGTTTTGAAGTACATTTGTTGTTCGTGCTTTAGGCCAAGTTCCACCATTTTTTTCCTGTACAGACATTTCCTTCCCGTGTCTTTTGTTACGCTTTGTTGTGTTAGTATTATCACCATGGTAGCTATCGATGACCAGATCGAGTTCGGCTATGGCTTGTTCGTGTTCAAATGTGTTAGAACTGAGATCGAGTGGATTTGGGGAGCTGTTGCGGTACTTCTTCTTCTCTTCACTTCTGGTACGATCTTTAGAGTGTCGTCGACCGCGCACCATATCCAACTTTTCTCGAAGCCAAGCTCCACTGTTTTTTTCCTGACTACCACTTTTAGATACACGATAGTCGGCAGTAAGATAACGACGATCAATCTCATTTCTTAAAAAGTCTTGATCATCTGTTTGAGAGCTTCTGTTTTCTTTCTTATACCTCTGCGCTGGCATAAACACATTAGTTGTGCACTCAGGATCTAAATAACTCGTTTTTAACGTTGTTATTGTAATAATATCAGTCCTATTATCATTTAATATTGACATCGCTTCGTGTAAACTCTCTAAACGATCCATTGATTTATTATTAATCTAGATTAATGAAATTAACGCAATGCTGAGTAAATACCAACTACTTACACTTAAAACTCGATCTCCGACTACTAAACTATTGTCCTTCGCCGCTAAACTACCTTCACTAATTTTTCCTATGTACACACCCGATTCCAGTGTTAAGCCATGGCAACCGGCAGCTAACCTCGCAGTATAAATCCATCTAGCAACCCGTGAATTATTCTGAAAGCTGGGAGGGGATCGCACAACATTTTGCGAACTTCTAGAATTTTGAGATGACCATGTCGGTGAACGTCTGCGGCGTATAACGACGTGAGCAACCGGTAAACTTGATCTTAAAGTTTCAATTACCATTCTCTTAGATACCGAGGTGCAATCCAGATTATTCACGCGCGCTATGCAATCATGCACCCTAGAATTAAACCTTATAAGTCTACAGCCTTTAAATTAGAGTTAAACAACCTTAATTTTCCATCCGCAACAGAACCTTTCAAAACAGAAGCGACATAAACACCACTATCGTTCGGATAATGTGGATCTTCTCGTCCGCCAACTAGCTCAATACCGAGATCAATATCATTAGAGAGGCCTGATAAATCCATTTCTAAAATTTCTGTTTCCCATTCCTAAAGCACATTTGAGTTAATTGCAATTGCAATAAACACAAGGGGTTAAGAGTATTGGGGTTCCACAAGGATCAACTGTCAATATTAATATTTTTCCTACCTGCATATCACTATCAATAGCACTATCACGAGAATTATTATGCTCTAATCCACGAAATTGATTAAACTGAGCTTCTTTCTCCATATGAACTTCCAACGCCTCCTTTAACATTTTAACTTCCTTAACTAACTCATTTCTTTGTTTTTTAATTGCATCTGATTCTCTAAGAGCCTCAGCTAGTTCACTCACAGCACGATCTCTTTCTTTACGCATATTATCACATAATGTCCTAATACTTTCACGTTCTAATACTATTTTATCACGTTCTGAAAAGGCCCAATCACGTCTACCTTTCGAAACCTCAGCTTCTTGTATGGCTTCAGATAATTCAGTTTGTGCCTTATCTAAATTTTTCTTAGAGATTCCAATTCCTGATTTGCCTGATCTAAATTATCTAATCGTTGACGTTGACTTAAACTTCGAGAATCAGCCTGAATTTCTTTCCTAATTGCGTTTTCACCCAAAAACGTTATATTATCTAAGCGACTTTTAAGCAAATCGTGATTATCATCCTTCGAGGCACTGTACTCTCCAAACTTCTCTCTTAAATCATTACATTCCTTTAACGCTTTATCTCTATCGTGCAGAGCACTTGCTATTTCCCGACGTAACGTTTCCATTTGGTAATTTAACTGTTTCTTCTCTTCGAGAAGTTCCTTATTATCTGCTTCCAGAAGTTTTGTTTTTTTAAATGATTGTGTTAAGTCATCGCTCAACTTTTCCATTTCTTTATGAACGGTGTCGCTGTAATTATGAAATTAGATTTAGAATTTCGGATTTAGAAAACTTACCGTTCGCTCATAATAAGATTATATTCGGCCATTGCTGCATTACGTTCGTCAGTGAGCCGTTTCACTTCTTTACTAGCTTTCATTCGAAATGCCATAGTTTGATTTACTTCCTTTACAGCTTCTTCATATTGTTGTTGAACTTTTTGGAAAGCTTCACGATATTTGATACAATCTCTAGCTGCTTTATCGTATTTTCCATGCACTAAAGCGATCTGTTGGCGGACATTTACCACTTCACGCATCTGTAATTTTCGCATAGTCAAAAATTTTAATACAGTGTTTTAATACTTACAGCATTGTTTCTTTCTTGATTAACATCCTCGCATTGTTTATTTAGACGATTACTTTCATCCTGAGCTAATTCCAATTTTGTTATTGCTTGTGAATGTGAAGCTAAGAGATCATCATAGCGCTTTCTTAAAGCATCGTAATCATCTCGAACTGCTTCATTTCTACGTGCCAACATATATAAGGATTCGGAATTGCCATTTTCCGATACCAGAACCTAAAATTGTATTAGTATAAAAGTTTTCCCATTTTATTTGATAAACTGATAGATAAAACACAAATGAAACTCTCCTTACCAATGATTTTATTAAATTTTTATTAATTTATTAAATAACTTCAACTTTTGGACAAAGCCTGATTTGAAACCAACAGAATTACCCAAGAAAATTTGTGACGTACGTAATCCTATTTGTAATACTTTCTTATATGTTTATCGTTTACTAACTTAAAAGTTTGATTTGCTGAAAATTATATGCACGCCACTGTCTCAATCTGCTGTCAGCTACATAACTCAAAAATATGATTGGCTGTACAACTGTGGCGAATAAATACCTAATTAGCTTTTGTACAGTTTTATTTGTATACTTTTTTACATTAAAAATGTTACTTCAACAAATTTCTATCGAATAACATTGTGAATTAACGCCATCAAGCTGCTAATTAAAACAAATGAGATGGATAGGAAATATCAATAAGTTTGTGAGAAAACGTGTCAAAGTTACGACCACGCCTCTGTTGGCGGGAAATATAAAACGTAAGGTCATACAATGTTGCTAAAAACTCGTCAAAAACAGTTCAAAACAGCTCAAAACAGTTGTGCGTTTTTTTTAATATGCTTTCTGTTAGATTGCTTATTCTTATTCCTGCGGACTGCTCAGGGTCTACTTCCTCTTCAGTCCTGGGTCCTTGTGTGTTAGTGAGGTTGGATTATTTAGTGTATTATATTTGTGCATACAATGTAGGTGCGTGGTGTTAAGTGGTTGCAAAAAAAAAATAATGTATATTATTTTCTTTGTTTGGATTGGTGTGTAGGGTGTATTTCATCGGTTTCCTTGGTCGTTAGCAGTGGTCGTCTTCGTTTTTATCTTAGGGCATATGGGATGTCATCTAGGAGGTTCTCGAATTCTTGAGGGAGGTTTTCGATGTTCTGGGTGAAGATAGCTGGAGGGTGCTTAAATTTGTTTTTCGGTTTTTTTCTGTGGGATCTTAGGCATTGGATGTGAGTAAGACGGGTATATGGGATGCGGAGGCTGTTTTTGGTGGCTTCTGTTGCGTGTAGTTTGTAGTGTTTTGAGTCGTTGTGTGATAGGTGTAATGTTAGCGTGTTGTATGGTGATTTCGTTGGTGTAATCGGTGTATTCTCCTTAGGACTCGGCGTTCACATGAGGCTATGGATTTTAGGTCTCTGGGTTTTAGGGTAGCGTACAATGGAGCACGGAAGTCTATGACGGGCCGTATGAACGTTTTGTAAGTATGCTCTAGGGTTTCGGGTTGACAACCTCATATGCCGCCCGAAGGGCCCCTAGGAGGTTGGATCGGTTCGACACTTTGTTTAGTCTTGTTTAGATCAGTGTTCCAATTAAGGGTCCTGGTAAATGTAATTCCTAGGTAGGTTATGTCGTCACGTAGCGGTAATCGTTCCCCTTGAAGGGAAATGGTTACGTCGTTTTGTGAGAGAAATTTGTGTTGGCTGTAATAGGGGTGTCGTCGGCAAACTGTGCCAGGGATACTCCGGGGGTTGTCACGCTGGGAATATTGTGGGCAAATGTAAGGTTATAGGTGGTAGGCATGTATACTCCATGCCAGCCAGGGAGGTACCACCACCCTTACCATGGGCTCCTTAATATTGGGTCTCCGATTTTCTGAGTTCGGTAAGGGCTGCCGGTTACCTTTTCCATCATCCTTAATCTATTCTCATCCTTATTCTTCCTTCTCGCCCTCACTGTCTTCCTATCGGATTAAAAGTCCCAAATTAAAAAATAAGATGGCTGTGGTTTCTAGGGTTATAAATTCCGGACGTAAAATCCTGCCCCATTCGGATGTCCGGGAGGGCAGGGCCCAAGCGACCTCGGTCATCGAAAGTATCAACTTTCTGATTCACTACTGCAACATCCGCGGTATCAGGTCTAATCTTAATGCTATTCACCAACATCTTGAACACTTACAACCTAATATATTGTTTCTATCTGAAACACAAGTCTCCTCGGAAAGCTCCGAGTCACCAGACTTGCAATTTCCTCAATACCATCTTCACTCTAACTTTCGATATAAAGGAGGCGTATGTGCGTACATCAAGGACAGAATTGCTTGCAAGAGGGTTTCTTCCTTAGAAAATAAAAATTTTGACGTGATTTGGTTTAAACAGTCTGGTCCTAATTTTGTGAAATTCTATTGTTGCATTTATAGGTCTCCTAATGACAGCAACTTTCAAGACTTCTTCGATTACCTTAGTATGAAAGTTGACTATCTCCTGTCTCAGTTTCCATCTTGCGATATCTCATTTGTAGGCGATTTCAATGTTCATAACTCTAATTGGCTTCAATTTTCATCTACTACAAATCCCGCTGGTCATAGTGCAGAAACATTTGCTATTTCATGTGATCTCACACAAATGATTTCTGAACCCACAAGAATCCCTGATAAGCCTAACCATACTCCACATCTTCTAGATATCTTTCTTACATCAAACCCTCTTGTTTATAAAACTTCCGTTCTTTCGCCTTTAGGTCTTTCCGACCATTGTCTAATAAAAATCATTTCTACTGTACCTAATTCCACTGTTGTTCGCAAAACCGATAGAACCTTGTGGTGTTTTAAGTCAGCTCGATGGAGTGATTTACGGTATTTCTTTGCAACCTTTCCATGGCGTGAATATTGTTTTAAGTCGCCTTCTTCTTCGGACATCGCTCTTTCAGTATCTGAAGTCATCCTAATGGGAATGTAGTTATACATTCCGAAAAAACAGTACCGTGTAGGTCATTCACGCTCCCAACCCTGGTTCAATAAGGTTTATTCTGATGCAATATCTTTAAAAAATAAATGTTACATTAAATGGAAACCTAATAAATCGATTGACAGTCATGTAGAATACGTTGGTGCTAGAAATATCTGCAAAAGTGTCATCACTAAAACTAAAAAGTTGTTTGAACAACGAAAATGCAATGAACTAGCTACATCTCCTTTAGCCATTAGTAAAAACTTTCGAACATCTTCATTTCCCCCCCTGACATCTATTGACGGATCCGTAGTTGCTGATTCTGTAGACAAAGCCAACGTTTTTGTGGATTTGTTTGCATTAAAAACTCGTGTCTCAATGATTCTGGAAAAGATGTGCCCCTAGTCAACTCTTCTTCATACGTTATGAAACCAATTCATTTTCGGTACAAGCTCTTGGAATCGATCATCGTAGGCTTGATCTCAATAAGGCGACTGGCCCAGACGGTATCCCAGCTATTGTCTTAAAGAAATGTTCCCCCGAACTAGTACCAGTCCTATCTAAGCTCTATACGATCTCTATATCTTCTGGGGAATTCCATTCCTCATGGAAGTTAGCAAATGTTCAACCTATTCCCAAAAAAGGTGATAAGACCGATCCCTCAAATTACAGACCAATTGCCATCACTTCCATTTTGTCTAAAATCATGGATAAAGCCATCAATCAGCAACTGCTCACGTTCCTTGAAACTAACAAACTCCTTAGTAACCACCAATATGGGTTTAGGCAAAGTCGTTCAACAGGCGATCTTCTTTCATATGTGACCCAAGTTTGGAACAATACAGTAGAGCAGTCCGGTGAAACAGTTGTAGTCGCTTTAGATATCTCAAAGGCATTTGACCAAGTTTGGCATAAGTGTTTACTTGCCAAACTCACCTCGTTTGGGTTAAATAATACGCTCATCAACTGGGTTTCTAGTTTTCTTGATAAAAGACGAATACGTGTCGTAGTTGATGGCTTTTTTTCAAAAGAAGTTAGCATTGACGCGGGCGTACCACAGGGATCCGTTATAGAGCCTACACTTTTTCTGCTGTACATAAACGACCTTATTTCTTCAACAACTAACCCCATCCATTGCTTTGCTGACGATAGCACTCTTCACTGTAGTTCATCTCAGTCTACTCATAGTGATAATCCACCTTCTATGTCAAATCAAGAAATTAAAGCTGAAATGGCAAATTTAATCAACAAAGACATTCAACGTATTCTCGAATGGGGAAGCAATAATCTAGTTAAACTTAATGCTAACAAAACTCAGTGTTGCCTTATGTCCGCCAAAAAAGATCGATCATTTCCTGTTGTAAGTATGAATGGCTCAGTTCTTAAGTTTTCAGACTCTATTACTCTGTTGGGTATGGCTGTATCTTCAAATCTCTCATGGGTTGACCATCTTCTGTCAGCTACCAAAACAGCTGCTCGTAAAATAGGCTTTTTGTACAGATCTAAGCAGTACTTTACCTCTCGACAACTCCTGCTGTATAAGGCCCAAATTCGGCCTCATCTGGAATATAATTCTCACCTTCGGGTTAGTGGTCCCCAATACGCTCTCGATATCGTTGATCGTATTCAAAAGAGAGCGATTAGGCTTATAAATGACCCGTCCTTAACTTCTCACATACAGTCCCTTGAGCATAGAAGGATGGTTTCAGTTCTTTCTTTGTATTATCGTTATTACAATGGCTATTGTGCTGGTGAATTACATTCTTTGATACCATCTCCGGCTATCTTTGCGAGAAACACTCGGTTCGCTCACTCACATCATCAGTATCCAGTACAAATATCCACTTGTCGTACCAAACGGGCGCAATCCACATTTTTCTACACGGCTTCTAAACTCTGGAATGATCTCCCTAGTTCCTGTTTTCCTCTCACTTATGATATGAGAAAATTTAAGGTAGCTGTTCATAGGCATCTATTGGCAATTCATTATCCCTCTATCCATCCTCCTAAGTGTTCCTAAGTGCTTTAGCACGATAGGCCTTATTTAGCCTGTTCAGGTCCACAATCATAAAAAAAAAGGTACAGTATCGGAGCCAAGGCAGAACCCTGGTGTACGCCCGCTTGTGGGGTGAAACTTTGGAAATAGACTGAGCCTACTCGGACTCGTACCGTCCTATCTGTTAGGAGCTTCGTAAGTTCGGGTAGAATACCTAGGGATTGGATTTTGTGAACTAGATCCGCATGCCAGATCCTGTCAAAAGCTTACTTTATGTCTAAGAACACGGCGAGGTTACAATAGCGGTGGTTAAAGGCTTGTGACGTTTCGGTTAAGTTTTAGTAATGGTTCTATTGGGTCGAAAGCCGAACTGGCTGTCAGGTATGAGGTTATTTGACTCTAGGTAATCTCTCAGCCCTCGGGCTAGGATCTGCTCAAAGCATTTCCCTAGGCAGCTGAGAGAAATTGGTCTGTAGGATGAGGATTGTCAGGTTGGAGAGGTTTTAAGGGATCATGACGGTTGAGGCGGTTTTCCATGCTGTCGGGAAGTATGAAATGGTGAGACACTTATTGTATATGGATGTTAAGCGTAAGATCGCTGGGGCTGGTAGGTGTCTCAGTATAAGTCTACTGAGTCTGTCTTGTTCAGGTGCGGATATTTTGCCTTTTTGGAAGTAGTTGAGGGTTTGTATGGGAGTAATAATTGCCAGAAAAACGCGTCATTTTCGTCCATGATTTTCTCGGGCAATTAGGAGTTTCTGAAATCCTCAAGGTCTTGCTCTAGATGATTTTAAAATCGTCATCGAACCAGGGATCGTTAGGTGAAGTAAATACGGACTGAAGATGATGGCAGACAATTTTGGCCTTGGTTTGGTCGCCAGATATTAGGTTACCCTGATGATCGGTTAGGTGGGATTTGGGCTTAGTTTTGCGTTGGTGAGTACATTGAATGGGTGCCAGAACTTCTTCCCATCTCTGTAATTGAGATTGGAGGTAGCCTGGCTGGTAGATTTTTAATGAGGGGGTGGCTTTCGACGGACACCCCTCGCATTAATTGTCCCTATTATGAGATCCAATGCACTAAGGGTAAGGGAGGGGGATTAGGATGAGGTTGCGGTGAAAGATAAACGGATGAGGTGGATAGAAATAGCGATACCATTACCCACAATGTTGACTCTGGTACGGTGTTTCAAGTATTTCCTGGACGAATTGTCGACAGCTTTCGCAATGTCGGCCCTCAGCTCAGGTAATAGTTGCAGAAGGGAGATTGTAAGGAAGGCGATAAAATCGGGAATGCAAAGAGGCTGCTCGAGTTTGTCATCCTCGGTGTCGGATGTGGAAGGAGAAAGCGGTTTAGGAAGGAGATATTTTCAATTTAATAACAGAAAGATATATTTTTTTAAATTTCTATTCTACAAATTAGCCGTGAACAAATAAAAGTGTGACAAATTGTTATAAAAAATTCAAAAAACATCGGTTATTACGACAAAATTCTTATAAAATTAATCACGGCATTAAATTGAAAATATCTCAGAAATTAACGATTTTAGCGATAGGGAGTGCTTAATAAAAATGAAAGAACATAAAGTGTATTTTCACCTTTTAAAATAAAATACAGGGTGATTCATTTGAACAAATGACAAAATCATGTGTTTTGGCTCGCTCTATATTCAATTGGTGCAATAATAAAGAAAAAACACTTTCTCGTAACACTTCCAATGTCAAAAAGTTATGCCTAGAAAAAATTATTGTTAGGTTGTTCTGTCTAGGGTATACAGGACGTTGAAATGAGAATGATTTTCGTGTACAATTGACCATAACTTTTGAAATACCCTGTATAACATAATGAAACCCTATATTGGAAGTATGGGGGAGACCTTAATCTAAATTGGAAATAATATATAGGGTGTCCCATTTACAAACAAGTATGTTTGGTTCACCCTGGTAATATGTAACACCCTGTAAATATGAAAATAATTTTATATTGTGAAGTTTGAAGTTGCCTATAATTTTTGTAAATAACTTTTTTTGATATCTCCTTTAATAACGGATATATCGTACTTCGACGCAATAATTCCGCACACTGTATATATATATATATATATATATATATATATATATATATATATATATATATATATATATATACAGTGTGTCCGAGATTCAGCATGCATGTATTGCTATATTCGTTAATATTGAAGATAGAATGTCGGTTAAATGGGGAAAGTTTTAGATAATTTTATGGCTATCATCATGGTAAAGTCAGATTTGAAGTAACTTTTTTTGTTTTTGAAATAATTGAAGAAAACAAAATTGTGCATTTTCTACTACCCCTGTAGCTCTTTTATTTGAAGTTTGACAACATTTTGATTTGTACATTATTATGACACTTTTAAAGACAATTTTAAAAAGTACCAAAATTTATCTACAGTCATTTATTTTTGAAATACATACACTAACTATTGTTTTCATATGGACGCCATCTTGGATTTTTACATTATCGAATAGTATTTTTATCACCTTTTCAGCGATGTATCACATGATATGAGAATTTACTTCCAACTATCAAAATTTAAAAATATAAAATTGAAATAGTAGGCCTTGAGAAGGCATGGATTAACAAATGAAAAATTTATACAATTAGATTCCTAATTATTGTAATTTCTAATAACTAAAATAAAAACAAAACTGATAATAGTAACTATCATAAAACATGCTCGATATGTCCCCCTCTACACTCCACACATTTTCTACATTTTCATATCATGTAATACATTGTAGAAGAGGTGTTAAAATCCACTATTTGATAATGTAAAAATCCAAATAGCGTCCAAAAACAAAAGTTAGAAATGTATTAAATTTTGTAAGTAAAAACAGATGAATTAGCAAGAGTTTAAATTTTTGATAGTTGGAAGTAAATTCTCGTATCATGTGATACATCGCTGAAAAGGTGATAAAAAATACTATTCGATAATGTAAAAATCCAAGATGGCGTCCATATGAAAAACAATAGTGTATGTATTTCAAAAACAAATGACTAGATAAATTTTGGTATTTTTTTTTAAATTGTCTTTTAAAAGTGTCATAATAATGTACAAATCAAAATGTTGTCAGACTTCAAATAAAAGAGCTACAGGGGGTAGTAGAAAATGCACAATTTTTGTTTTCTTAAATTATTTCAAAAACAAAAAAGTTACTTCAAATCTGACTTTACCACGATGAGGGCGATTTTTTGGTCCATTTTTAAGAAAACTTCATATGAACGTATGTCCTAAACGTCTTAACTTTTGAGGTACAGGGTGGTAGTTTTTAAAAATAAATCATTTATTATTAATATCTGTAATACCATTGTGGATATTTTAATGAAATTTGGCATACATGTACTACGTATCAAGAGGCATTTTTTAATGTACTACTTTTTTTTTTAATTTCCTCTAGTGGCGTTCGTACGGAATTTGACCTGCCTATTTTGGCAGACATTGATGGTAGGCCACAGATTTCTCTTAAAATAAAAATTATTCCTGAAATCCCCAATCATTTCTAAGCAAATTTGATCCCTCGATTTTTTTCAATCCGATGCACGGTTTCGCTTAACAAAAATGAAAACCGTTTATCTGCATCATCATAACAATATCGTTAATATGACAATATTACCATGCAGAGAAATAGAATTTATTTTTTTAGGTGAAAACCGTGCGTCGGACTAAAGAAATTAAAGAGATCAAATCTGCTCACAATTGAATAAGGATGTCAAAAATACACTTCGTATTTTGTAAGTTTTTCAATAAAACATTACAAAAAATTACCTAAGAAAGAATTATAACATCATTGTTAGTAGGCTGTGGCTGTAAGAATTATTAATTCTGTAGTCAAGGCGTTTGTCATTATTTTGTTTTGACAGTTCATCAGTTTTTAAATTCAGTTCTTCGCGTCTTATTAATTTGGTGTTTAAAATATCCGACCATTATGTTGAAAAATTTTACTAATGAGGAGTTGACATGTATGCATTACATGTATGGTTCGGATGAGAAGCTAGGCGATTGTACCAAGAGAAGTTTTCTAATAGAGTCATGTACATAGAGTCATAGAAGGTTGACCGAAACAGGTACAGGTACAGTTTTAAATTCGATTGATGCAAATCGTGAACTTAGTACCAGAAAAATTGGAAATAATCTGAATATCTCGCACGTCCTGGTTGGTAAAATTTCAAAACATTAAAACATCAAATTAATAATTTTAATTTTCGAGAACCTGTATCGTGAAATGTGTGATTTATTTACTGGTTGCTATGTGATAGAACAATTCCTGTTCCATTAATCTAATTTTAAAATGACTTGATAAGTGAGGAGGATCTGTTCTAATAATTGGGGAGTTATGATTAATAATTTCAAATATTCTAACACCTACATTGTTATTTATTTTTTTTCAGTTTTGGGACATTAAAGACGTTTTTGATTTTTTATTGTTTCGATAACCAATTTGTATAAAAAAGAGGGCATAAGAAGATAAAGTAAAATTCATCAATTAAAATCATTACCCAATTTCTGAGGGTGAATGACGACCAGAAATATCATAAAAATTGTAATTTCATATACTTTCTATACACCGGTATATCGGGTGTAAATCCCCTGTAACTTTTGAACGGATCGTTAGGTTTTGTTCAAATTTTGGTGCGTTATATTAGTGCCAGTGTGAGATTTTTTACATAAAAAAAACAATATGACCGACTTCCGGCTTCACCAGAAATGACACAAAAGCTGAAAATCTAAATGGAACACCCTGTATATTTTTACTTATTTGGATTCTAAGGCTTCAAATGCATACAGTTCATCTGTCAAATGTCAACTCAGGTGCCATTTTAAATTTTTTTTTATTTTAGATCATTATGACGTCATCTACATTATAGATAATTGACGTACAATTACCCCCACAATATTTTTCTTCCTTATAATTAATTTTTGTGAAGATCAAAATTAAAAATACGGTTCTTTAACTAAAACTCTGTTCCCAATAGAAACATGCATGGGCCACCCTGTATATTGCTCTTTCAAGCACTAGTAAAACGATATGCATAGTAATTTAAGTTGCTAAATAAAGCAGTAATTTTTAATTTTCTAATTTTTATTAACACAACATGCTCCTGAAGCCAACTCTGTCAAAGTAAAATGGCGTTTGAATTGATAGTTCATCTGCCAGAAATGTATGTATTTGAAGCCGTAGAATCAAAACATGTAAAAATATACAAGTTGTTCTATTTAAATTTTCAGCGGTTGTGTCATTTCCGGTGCAACCGGAAGTTGGACATATTGTTTTTTTATGTAAAAAAAAATCTCAAACTGGCTCTAATATACCCAACAAAACTTGAACAAAATCTAACAACCCATTCAAAAGTTACAGGGGCCCTTATTTGATTTACACCCAGTATACCTTTATATAAATTTATTTTTTTTTATTATAATATTCAATAAATATAAAGAATTAATATTATTTGATTTAGAATGTGGTTTGAAATGGTCATTTTCCGCTTTATTCATTAATACACAGCATTTATATTAGTCTTATCTTTTTTTGCAAGACTGTTTTCGTTAACGCACACAACTTTTCTCTAGGTGTGTGCGTTAACATCTATTTAGTATCCAAAAATTGGTTTGCGTCTTCGCTAAAAATTAAAATTTTAATCTCAAATGTCTCCGAAAATTCTTGATGGTCCGCCATTTTTTTTAAAATAGTAATCTATTTAGACTATCAATCCGCATTAATGCTAATTTTGAAAGCCAACAGACAAATATCGCACCAGATCTGAAACAGGGACTGAAACAATATATTTAATCTCGAAATGACAAAAAAATTATTATTCACTAAGAATAATATTTTGAGCACGTCGGTAGTCTTTTGCTACACATGTATCAAATATTTAATAAGAAACACAGCAAAAAAATAGCGGACTGACACAATTTCTTATGCCTTATGTCAAACGTACCAGGTGGAAAAACCAGAGTAAGCGAAGAAACAAAGGATTGCGCAACATTTCGTTTTTGTTAAGTTCCTTCGATTTTACAAACATCTTGTGATTAACATGAACATAATTACAAAGTAAAAACTTCAAACTGCGGCATGAAATAACTTTCATTTGGAAAATTTGAGTATAAACCAATTAAATTTATGTTTTAGTTAGCATATAAGAAATTTTTTTAATTTCCCAAGTTTTCCAAAAATTCTCGAACAAATACCATTTATTGAATTAAAACAAAAATTATTTCATGCCGTAGTACAATAAAATAACTTCCATATAAGCTTTAAATCACATGGATATGTTACATCGTTTTCAATAAACTTAGGAATTTTTCAAAATTAATCAATAATAACTCCTAAACTGATTTTTTTTGTAACATTTTCTTAATCAAATTTTTTTTATTTACGTCTAATTGTGGAATCCATGTTTTACAAAAAAAATTAATAACGAAAAAAAAATTTTAGGTACAAAACATCCTTAACTCCACTTTGATTAATGTGCCACAACAATAATTATACAAGTTAAATTTATATTTAGACAAAATAATAATATTCAAATTATGTGGTTATTAGTTATTGGCGTTATATGCACAAATGTCAGATTCTGGAAGCTGTGTTAGACTGTCCAGCGGAGAATCAAACCTAAAACCGGTTGATGCAGTCTCATTTTATGTGAATTTTAACTAATAGTTACTGAAGTTATGCGTAGCAACACTAAGATAATGAAACAGAGACTGTGACACATTGATTGACTACAACCTTCATGGCATTTAGCATTGCCACATTTACTTATACAATCCAGTTTTAAATTAAAATTATGTACATAATTTGAGAATTAAAATTATGTGCATAATAATAATTCTAACTAAAAAATATTAATGAATTTATTAAGTCATGGTGTGCCATACAAAACTGTCAGCCACCATTACCACTTACCTATACATGTTAAAAAAAATAACAAGTAAATAGAATTGTACAAAGGTCTCCGAGGGAGTAAATAGACCCCTACAAGTTACCACAATCTCATTTTTAACGGTAGGTACTGTGCCCAAAGATTACGATCTCAGATAAAATGAAGTACTTAACAGTTTTTAATAAACCACACACACTTACCTGTGAAACGGTTGATATCCCAATACATAAATAATGACTTTACTAAATTAATATCAGCACCACACTAGAATTATTAATCATGTAAAACATACAATGATGGTGTTTACCAATAATTAAGTACAAATCAATTCGATAACAGGAAATTAAAAAAATCCATAACCAAATTAAAATTATGCATATCTCATTGGGGACTTTATGGCTTAAATTACAATGTCAACAATCTCAGTCAAGGATATACGAATATAATCTGTAACAATTCAGTAATTTTCCATAAAAGTCTAGTGTTTAGCACTATTTAAATTACACTTAACACTTAATAAAAAATTTACCTGCAACTTTTGAATAAAATAAAACTCTAGAAACAAATTCAACAATACGATAATACATTCTTCGCTTACATTGTATGTAAATTACCACAATTATAAATAAAATGATGAGTGAGTTTTAATCATACAAATTATGCAAAAATAATAACAATTTTCACATACTTCCCTATAAAATTTAATTTACAATAACCATAACCGTACCGTATTAATTAGAAAGTATGAAAATCAATATAAAAATTACCTCTTGTTGACGATGTAGCTCTGATAGTTCAGTACGTAAAGATTGAATATCTTGTTCCAAACGCTGATTTTCACTAAGCACATCACCATATTTAGTCCGTAAAGTTGCCGAATCTTGTGATGATACCTCTAATTGATTCATCGCTGCTCTATGTTGGTTACGAAAGTACTCTAATTCCTACACAAAACTTTAACACCAAAACGACATGTATTAACAAACCTACCTTCAATGCATGATCACATCTTCGTCGTAAAGTATTAAGCTCGTTGCTTGCTTTATCATACTGCTGCTTTAATGTTTCATAATCACGAGGAGAGCCTGAATTTAATGAATAATTTCGTGTTAATGTTCCTACAATAAATAATAACTTTGGCATTTAAAATTGTATGCACAAAACTTACCATTGCTACCAGCAGCATCTCCACTTGAAGCCATAGTTTACTTGCAACGCCATAAAAATAAAAATAATTAGAAATTTAGTAATTAGAAAGTTTCATTTTGTATTCCATTGCTGAGTTAAGATGGTACAACTTCCTCAATTAAAACGTTCCAGTTTGTTAATTATTAATTTAAAATTTATTTCAGAATTGGATATTCTGAAAAACAGTTGAAGGTTACACAATTTTCCCAATAATAATTCTGTTGCCAACAATGAAGAAAAATGAGGACATTAAGTTGTTTTCATAAAAGTCTTTACTGTCACTTTGATTTCTCTTCACTTACATTTTAAATACCCGCATTTCATTATCAAAATATTGTTTAGATGATTATAAAAAGTTTAAATATAAACAAAAAATTGAAACATACAATATTTTTTCTTAATAATTTACACTATTACCACACGAATGAAAAAAAAAATTTGCGATTCGTGATGTGGATTACGATTACCGTTGCTACAGAATTACCAACGTTCTCTTTCTCTCATTAAGGAATCCCTACTTCAGTGCAATCCTACAAGTGCAATGCACTCTCTTTCTAATTAATTAGCCATTAATTTTTATTTATATTCTTACACAATCGCGCTTGCTTTAATTTATTATTGTTTGCAATATAAAAAAACATAATGTTCAGGTGAATGATTTAAAAAATACGGGTTGTCCTACATTTATTGCCAAAAAGAAAGTGATTTAATTACCTATACAACTGTTTGTTTTCATAGCACTTAAATAAAGCGTAAACATTTTAAGAACAAAACTGAATCGTTTTAAGTACACAGGGTCAAGAAATGAAATTACCTACTCCTACCAATCAAGGTACTTAAGGCTCAACCTCCAGTAAATTCGTAGGTCTAGGTTCAAGGTCGCATAAGAAGTATTTAGGTGGATTCGGCAATTCCACTTAAATTGCCGAATCCACCTAGATATTTCCATACAATCAGGGCCGATCCCAAACCGTGCCAAAATAAAAAACGTCGCCCTAGATATCTTTTAACCAGTAATTTTAAAATGTAGTGACGGCATAATTCCTGTTCAGAGGCATATAGGCCCACCGGGAATTTCCCGGTGCACCGTCAACATTTCATGGTGGGATAAAAGTATAAAAGTAATCTATTACCATTAAACAGTGTTGTGATATCTCATGATGTTACATAAGTTTCAATGATTTTTCTCTTAATCTCATGATCTAATAATTTAACTATAAAATCTCATCATTTTCGTATTTTGCGTTTTAATATTATTTAAAAATACAATTTTACGCGCTGGAATAATAAATTATATAGCAAGCTACTGGACAGTCCCGCCGCCTGTGCCATTATTAACTAACTTCAGATGCTTCAGTGGAGGATCCGTGATGCGCATATGCATGCGCTAATGCTAAATCTTCGAACTTAAATAAAGTTTCTCCAATACAGTTTTATAAATTAGCCTATATTGAAATAACCCTGACTTCCGTCGTTGTTGCGGTGTTGCCAATAGAATATTTGTTTGTACTTATTTCTTAAAATAATTGTTTTATTAATCGAATTTGGTTAGATTAGGTTACGATGTATTCAGTCAAGGTTAATTCAATACACGACGCCTTAAATTATGGTATGGATGGCAATATAAAATGTTTAAAAACGGCAAAATAAGAAATAATTAAATACCAAATATTTATTATCAATCTCATGAATTTCTAATATTATGCTCATGAAAAAGCACAATTTTGATCTCACTGTCGTCAAATGAGGTTACTTGAGACATGCGGGATATCTAGGGACACTGTATTTTTAATACTTAAATGACCCTGGCGCCATCGCTCTGAGAATTTCTTTACTCAATCGGTGATTGTGTCAAGTCAAAACGTTAAAGTAGGGCACTTCACAGTTTATTGTTTATAGTTTATTCGATTGTTGAGTTACACAACCTTGAATATTTTAGTAAGTGGTTAAATTTCGCTTCTTTTAGAATGTCTAAAGTGCGTCTTGTGCCTCTCAAACAACATCCACTTCATCGGTAAACTGAAAATCCCGATTACAGATAACCTTCACAAACGATTTGCGCTTTTACCCAACGTCAAAACATCACTTCCAAGTGCGAAGGGGCGTTAAACTAAAATTACTTCGTTTTCGTAGGGTACATTGGGACATGACCCGAAAATATCGGAGACCACTGGGTGCACGACGATATTAAGATTAGCAACAAACGGAATTGGAAAATGCTCTGGAGAGTATGCTAATGGCAATGTGACCTTGAGGGACATCGAGGATCGCTATGGAATCACTCATTCAACGCTGCATCGAAAATATTTAGGAAAAAATCTAAAAATCCAGGAACGAAACCATGCATAGAAGAAGAGAATGTGTCACAGCATTGCAGCCTCCGCCGATTGCGGCTACCCAGGACAACAAATACTCGCGAACTAATACAAAATTTACTAAATCGGAAAGGCGCTTCCAAGAGAACTTGCCTAAGGCTGATTGGAATCCATCTTTCTTAGACCGGCACAAGGGTCGTTCTAAACATCTGTCACAAAATATTAAGAGGTACAACCATGAAGTGTCTGAAGCATGCATCATGGTCAGTCTAGACTAACTGTTCGTCGAAATAAAACGAGAGCCATTAAGATCATGAATTATTCTAAGTCATCAGCATCAGTTATGTTCTGCGTGAGCGCTTCAGGAACGCTCTTCCACCTACATTGTTTACAAGGCACGAAACTTGTATCCAGAGTGGCTACTAGGTGAAAACAATTTCTTGTTAACAGAACTGTTTTGTCAAAGCGGTCTTTCCTTACTTCAAATTTCGAGAGGGTAAAAAGCCGTCATTGGAGTCAATCTTGCTTCACGCCTCTCAATAATAAACTCATTTTTCTACCGCCCAACAACAGTTATGGCTGTCAATCAACCATTAGATGTATCATATTTTACACCATTGAAGAAGGAAAATTCTTCGAGACTAGAAAGAAACACCGGGGTTGCCTTCCAAAAACAGAACTTCCGAGAATGTTGAAGCAAGCTTGAGACCAATTGGCGCATCGGAGTGAGCAAAATATAAAATTAGGTTTCCGAGCAAGATGGATATTCCCAATTAATCGAATGGAGGCCTTGAAGGGTCTTCTAGGCTGTGGCAACCATCCACATCCTGCTCAACTCGAAGAAGCTTTCGAAGAAATCATTAAAAGCATGGTGTGCAACCGAAAGCCAGTGAGCAAGAAAAAAAATTGAATGTCAAACCGGGAGTGTCCGTTTTATTGAGGAGTTTGGACCAACAGGAAGAAGCCTGCAGTTGCTGGCACGTTTCCAATTGAAGGAATTAAGATAACTGCAAACTGAAACCGATGAAGAAACTGACGACGTGGTACAAAATAACAAAAGCCCCAAAGAAGAAGACTTTATTATTACCAAATTCTGCTATAATAAAGGGTCCAAAAAAGGAATGCGTAAAATTATTTGTTGCCCAAATTGCTGCTTTAAAACGAGCTGGTTATAGAAGTAAGTTTTTAAGACGCTACAAAGGTTGTCACCAAATACATTTGTATTCCCACAAATTGAAGACGAAGCTGTGACAATCTTTGACCAAATTCGTAAACGTCTAGCGGTACCAACTGCCAAAAGAGACCTTCATATTTTTCCTGCCAATACTGAGCTGTCAACTTTGTACTAGTTTGCACTTTTTTGTGATGAATATTTTATTTCCAAAGTTCTGTTTTATGTTTGAACAAAGAAATCTTTCTTATTTAAGTTTTTTTTTGTCCCAAGTTAGGTTAGGCAGGTGCAAAATGGTTTTTAATGCGTTTTTAACGCTTGTCTCATTTTACCCCATTCACTGCCTAAATTGGAACAAAATTAAATTAAAAAATTGAAGGAGGGTTATTTTGGAATTAAACCTTTTCAGATAGCGTGCGTGGATATGCTGCCTGCCGATATGCAACATTGGTTCAAAAAAATTACGTTTCATTTGACGATCCCAAGTAACCTAATCTGGCGATACGTTACTACTTCATTAGTAAGCATATACAAAATTTTTGTTAGTATGTATAGGTACAATCCCTGTTAATTTTTACAGCAGATTTAAAATAACGGTGCCCGCTTCTCACTACCACCGCCACTAAAACTGATCGTTTCGAAATTAATGTTAATCGTTAGTACTTACCTTGTTGGTACACGTTAATATTGAAAAAATGTGAGTACCACGTAAAAGGGGTTACTTTACGTCGAAAATAAGAGATTTTTCCAAAAATTTCGTATTCTGAAATCATGTCGACTTAAAAATATGAATGTTTAAAATGAAAGTAGAACTCTTAATGACTTGTTTCCCGAAGTTCTACAGTTTTATGTTAATTTTTTTAATTTTGTGGGGGAGGATAGAACAAAAATCCTATTTTTACCAATGAATGTAAACATAGTGGTACAAAGTTAAGAATTACAAACCTATTGAAAATAAAAGTAACAATTCTGGAGTGGAGTAAAGACGACGCCAACTAATTTATTTCGAAGGTTTGATATATCCAACTATATCTGCCCGGCTATATAGTAATTCATCTTGTATCTTTGGTCACTTCCAAAGTCTCCCACATTCACTCGATGACTCTTTATAAGGCACATCATGTTCCTCAATAGAATTTCTATCAGCTTCCTCAATTTCTCTGCATAAGAATGTTTTCAAAAATACATTAACATTAGGTGGCTGTATACCACATTTCATATAACCAGCTTTTAAATTTGCACTCTGATTTGGATTATAAACATTTATTAAGTCAATAAGCAAAGCAGGGAAGTCTGGTTTTGGAGAGTAGTATTTCTACGAGACGGCACATGGACGCTGCTTTCAGTAGGTTTCCATTTGACCTCCTACAATACGGTAGTGGTTCCCGGTCCGTCGTCGATCGCACTCCGATCACTTCACATTGCCATAAGCAGGAAGTGTAACCTGATACCCCTCCGTACCGATTACGTATGTGTTTGGATTTTCCTCATTCCCGACAGTACTTATTGAGTGACTTCTTGAATTTCACAGATATTTCTTCATGTGGCCTGTTTATAACAGCTATTTATCGATCCAGATTAGATATTTCAGGCAAAATTCATCATTTTATTTCGATATTTATTATAGATTAGTATATGTTAGTGTGGGAGACTATGAACGACAGCAGGAACGGTGTTTACGTCTATGAACTGCGCTAAAACATGAAGAAGAAGCATGTCAGTGAGGAACGGAGTCGGCTTCGGAAGTGGAAGAAGACAACGTCATTGTGTATTCCGATTCAGAATCCGATGAGCCTGGATATCGATGAACCTGGACTGAATGAACCGGCAACACCAGGAAGTGAATATGTCGGCAAAGGATGGAACCACACTCTGGTTCGCAAATCATGGGAATCTACGCATGAGTACTGGTTCTGAGAAACACTATTACACACCTTCCAAGTGTAAAACGTGGTTATCAGACTTTTAAAATTGCTGGTAAGTGTTGCAGTTTGTTTTTCACTGAAAGTATGCTCGCTGATACAGTAAAACATACGAATCAGAAATGTGATTAAAAGCAAACAGTCTGAATCGCCCTGATACTCTACATATTGCAAAACCCACAACTCTTCAAGAAATTAATGCTTTGATGGGTTTCTAAATCTGGTAGGCAAAATATGAAGGACTTGTGGGGTACCAATGTGTTCGGTATTGACATATTCAGAACGACAATGGCAGAGAAATGATTCAGTTTACTACTGCAATACCTGATAACAGCGAAACGAGAGAGGAGAGACGCAAGATAGATAAATTAGCCCAATCAGAGGAATTTTTTAATTGAATGTGGGTTATTGAAAAAAAATTATTCATTGTTTTTTTATATATTTTAAAACTTTACTATATATTATATTAATAGTCGATGCAAAAAACTCACGCGACTACAATCGCGCCACGATTGGATTATTATCGAATTCTATTTATTCATTTTATACGTTTATAAATAATTATTAATTACAATATTATTATGAAATACTTCCACTCACAACAACAAACATTTGATGTTGTTTTGGGATTAGGTCGTCGCACAGCTTCAAGCCATTTATATCGACGTTTAACATCTTGTGGAACATTTAAAAACATTTTTTGGGGAGTTGTTTTTGTAGTGTTCGAACATAATGACAATTTGATATATTTATCGATATATTGACGATAATATTCTGCAGATATGCCGGAGGAATGTTTCTGATCGCACTTCTTATTCGAGCTTCTAATTCATCAAATGTTATTGGCCTATTAAATAGATAAATAAACACACTTATTTCCACAGAAACCAAACCGTAGTTTACATGTGACTATACATAAAAAAAACAAGCTTATTATAATATCATATTGTAGTATTTACTATCAGTTCGAATTAGAAAAGTGATAAAGAGTATTAGAAATTGCTAAAATTGATAACAATCAGTAGAGAACACAGAAATGCTACATTTAAATTAAATTTTTGTATAAGTTGTATTTATTTACAGTCCTTTGTCCAGAAAATGTTCCCTCTACAAAGTTAATTTGGCTTTTTAATTTTCTTCGTTATTTTAGAATAAATAAGCTTATGATGTACCGTAGTGTATTTCTAAATCAATTACCTGTCAAATGGCGCCAAACTCAACCTAGGTTGCAATTTAATAAAATTCAAGATGGCTGCCTCTGACAAACACCAGTCGCACAAAACAAACGAAACTCATTTCAAAATATGGGTATTTATGTATGTTTTAGTCCCACCAAATGTCAAATCTAAATGTCAAACCGTTTCTACATAATCCCATTTGGTGCAATACTATTTGCACAAGCTGTATATACATAGTATATACATACATATATATATATATATATATATATATATAATCTACATAAAAGTTTAGGTTCAGGTGACTTTCACAGGTCAGCGAGACGATGCTCACTTGTTTCTTCATTGTATTTCAAATTATATTATATGCCATCTTGTAACCAAAGAAGTAAAAATTCGACGGTCTTCAACTTACCTTGTTCATTAATACCTGTTTTTCTCGTGAAAGATTAGCTAGCGTCATCTACGACTGGCAACGCAGTGCTTCGTGGTTACATTGAAAATAAGAAAATGTATTAAGGTTTGACCGCACTGTACCTACTACATAATATGCACAGAGCTTTTAGGTAAATCGTAACTTTTATTTATAAAGTTTCTTAATATATAGCCAAATAAGTCTAAAAATTAACTAAATTAGATTGAAAATGCCTTCTCTTTCGCACGTTTGTAGTTTTGTCTTCTATGGCTGTTAGCGCTATCAAACATGAACACACCCTTCTTAAATGCAACAAATAGTCATATTACAATTTTCAGAAACCAAAAATATAACTAGTTTCTGGAAACGAGATGGAGGGAGCTTAAGCTCTATTGGCCAAAGCTCATTGACCAGTCATATTAGACTCTTAGAAATCTAAAAATTTAACCAGTTTCTGGAAACCTCAAAATTCATAGTCCTTCTTAAGGCCATAGTTTATTGAGACGTAGGTGTCACATTAGAACTAGTTTCTGAAAGCCCAAAGTTTATTGTCCTTTAAAAGCATAAGAAACGTAGTGATTCTTAGAAATCTAAAAACAAAAGTTCATTCGCCTCTTCAAGGTTATTAATTTAAGCCAAAGTTTATTGACCTAGACCGGATGTTGGTCACTTTTTAGATATCGAAATTAATTTTAGAATTGGATATTCTGAAAAACAGTTGAAAGTTACACAATTTTCAATAATAATACTGTTCTTAATAATTTACACTATTACTACACGTTGCTACAGAATTACCAACGTTCTCTTTCTCCATTAAGGAATCCCTATTTCAGTG